>JANHFX010013956.1:0-50829 GCA_027560015.1 Chloroceryle amazona | reverse complement strand
CCCGCCCCGCCGGGGAAAGGGCGGGAAGTCGGGAAGGCCGCGTGGACGGAGCGGCGCGTGCGCAGTAACATACCCCACCCCAGCCCGCGGCCCTCAGGGTTGGTACCAGTGGCCTTCGCCGGGCGCGTCTCGCAGTTCGCTCTTAAACTCGTTTAAACCCCACCTACCTTTATTTTTATACATATAGACATCTATGAAAAAGAATGTCTCAGACAAGAAAAATAAATAAATCTGCTAAAGACCTTGCTCTGGTGTATATGTAGGCTGGGGGGGATGCCAGGGGAGGATTTTTCCTTTAAGTCAAGAAATACTGCCTGCTTGAGTTAAGTCAAATTATTTTGCAAACTACGTATTTTACATTTCAGATGTTCCTGCCGTTTCCAAAGGATTTTGTCCTCTGCTCTTTAAAGACCAAATATAAAATGTAAAATAAAAGAAAACAACAAACCAAAAAAAAAACCCACCCAAAACACAGAAAAACCCCAAATAACAAAACCACACAAAAATCCACACACCAAAAAACCCCACAACAAACCAACCAAAAAAAACCACAAACAAACAAAAAAAACCCCACAAACAACACCCCCAAATAAGCAAAACAAAACACAACTAACAGCAAAAAAAAACAAACCAGCTCCTTACACTTGTTCAATTGTTGATGTTCCTAAACTAAATGTAAGTTTGCACTGGGTCTGGCTGGGGAGGAGTTAACTTTCCTCACCCCCTCAGCCCCGCCAGACAGTGGATCAGACTGCCCAGGGAAGCTGGGGATGGTGCTTTACTGGAAGTGTTCAAGGCCAGTGTTCCAGTGTTAGTGTTCCACTAACCTGGTTAGTGGAACCTTCTAATGGAAGGTGTCCGGAGCCATGGACACGCCTGCATGAAGGAGATACCTTCATACCATAAACCACTGGATTTTAGTCTTTCCAAGGCAGTCGTTGCTCAGACACTTGGCTGGGGATCAGTCTGCTTTTGGGAAGTACAGTATGTCGGTACCCTGCATTGCATCACTTGGGTTTGTGTTTCTTCCTCCCCTTTTGCTTATCAAACTGGCTTTGTCTTGACCCGAAGTTTTTTCCTCAGACTTGAAACTAATAGTTTGAAGCATAAGAAGCTATCAAAGCTTTCTTGAAATGTCCCATTTTCTGCTAGTCGGAAGTACTGCAGATTTAAAATATTTCTTTATAATATACATTTCAGCATAATCAACAGTGAAAGCATGAAATACAACCTTAATATTAAAAGTGCTGTCACTAGCAATGCTCAGAAATTCATGCTTCGAATTAATAATAAATTATTGCTGTTTGAAGTTTCTAAAGTGAATGAGAAGATCTTTTAACATAAGGTTTCGTATGTATTAATGGCTGATTTATCAAACTAGGCGAGTTTTGGTTTACTTTAAAACAGAAACAACAGACGAAATTTACCACACAGTTAATTTCAAAGCAAACCAAGTATCTTACAATACATATGCACATACATTTTGTACATCATCCGATTACAAAAAAAAATTAATGCTTTTTTGAATACTGCTAATACAATTAACTGGAAGATACACCACCAAAAATTTCTGCTTGAGAAGATTCTGTATCCCATGTAAAACCACACTATTCTGATGCCTCAGCAAAATACGGGATCCAACCCTGCTGAATTTAAAACACCAAAGCTTCATAGGTCAGTACAAATACTGTTTTCTCAAGTTAAACACTGATTCCAAACATTGCTACATTAAAGCATTTTGTTATTCATATAGAGAGGCACTTTTGCTTTTATATTTACAATGACTGTAAAATACTATACCTTGATCAATTCAATTTGATTGCAACCCTCTCTTTGTAATCAAGCCAAGAAATGACGCCATTGTATTCTTTGGAATATAACACACCAGGTATAAAGTATCTCTGAAATAACCATTAGTTGTTGTGTTACTGTGTATTTTTTTTTATTAGCATACGTTTCTTCCAAATCCCAATTTAATATTACAAATGAATTGTCACTGTGCTTTATAGAATATCAACGTCAAATGTATACTAAATCTAAATGATCAAGTTACATAATTCTTAATTTTCCCACAGGGCTAAAAAAAAAAAGCAGCAACAGCAGAAATTGGCAAAATGCCTTGGAATGCAAGATCGGGGACCTGCTAAGCTGACCCCAAATAACTCTGCCTTCCAACATTTATCTAGTTGGCAACATCCACTGCAATAAATGCAGTTACATTTCTTTAGGTAACCCTTTTTATAAAAAAGGATAACATGGCCATGAGCTGACAGTTGAAAAGTAAGATCTGTTGAAAACTGCCTCTATACAGGTTTCCTGCAATCATTTTTTCGTTGCTGTTGTTTTGCATTGTGACAGCTCCAGCAGCCTGTGTGTCATGAAGAGTACTGTGGAGATTCTAAATGTCGATCATGATTTTTTTTCTTCATATCAACGTAGTTAAATGTCAAATCATAAAAGACACTTAGGAGAGAGAGATTTTAAATGCTTATCACATCTTGAGGTAGACTGATCTCCAAAGTAAAGCTCTTCTACACTTTGATTTGTTCATGACCAACTTCCTTCTGGATCCTTCTCCTTGGAAAAATCTTCCGTTTAAGTGCAATTAGCTGAGGAGAAAAAAAAACAAAACCACAATATTTACTTCTCTGCTGGGCTAGAGGTGCACAGATGGTCAGGCTTTCATCCTAGAAAATATAAAATCTGCACCATCCATGGCAATTAAGTTAATGCCATCCTTTTTTTTCCCACTGCACAGGAAGAAAGTTATTTACTCAAATTCATCTATTATATCACATTTCCACTGGACTTCTCAAAAACCACAATACAAGCAGAAAATGCAACATACAGTATTTTAAAGTTAATTTGTGTATTTAACATAACAACAGGCTACATTTGCTTTCTAGAGATCAACACAAAACTGGCATCGTAAACCATTTTAGCCCTAGCTGGACTACTGAGTTGAGTACCCCCTTCTAAAACCAAGTTACTAGTGGAGGGTTTTCTAATCTATACAAAAGGCTGAAACTCGAGGAAAAGATCCATGCAAAAGTTACAGGTGGGAAAAAAATAATAATCAAAAGCCAACCTTTCAAGAATTACACCCTCTTCATCAGACCACGGATAGTGTTACTTAAGGCCCCAACCTGCAAAAATTACCCACATGATTTGTTCCTCTAAATTTAGCAGGATTAATCATGCTCAAGAAAGCCATTTTATGCTTGCAGAAGCAGAGATGTTTTTTTCCTTCAAGTCGGATTCAAAACCTTTTGAATTCAATAGAGTATTTGCAATTACTTAGGGATGGGATTCAGATAAGGCCACTAAATACCTTAAGATTCTCTTCAGGACTAAAGTATTGCTACTACTTAGATTTTTTTCCTGTTAACTTACTTTGCACTTTTACCAATATCTGTGTTACCAGGCCAAGATTTTCAAAAACCATTACTGATATTAAGCATCTAAATTTAGCACACTGACGACGGACTTGACAGTGACAAGGAGCCTGAAAAGGGAATACCACTCTCTTTCCCCCGTACCACACTCTTGAAAAGAATCTCAGCACAATAACTTAAATTCAAATCATCTAATCACTAGTCATATAGCATCTTTACTTCCTTTAAGAAAAAATCCTAGCTACTCTAAAAAATCCATCATAGATTACCCTGGTGATACAGTAATCTATTGTGTTAAATATTTGATAAGAAGCTACTAATTTTACCTGTTCAGCAAAAAATGAGATGACAGTAAATACGATAAGTATTACTAGAACACAATGGGTCCAGAATTTCAGCTTGTCTCTATATGCCCTCCTGCACAAAGAAACAGAAATACAGCTTCATATATTATAAATGCATATATATAAACGTTAAAGAGTTTCCACAACACAGGCAAAGAAACTGTTTTCCAGTACTTAAAGGGTGGCTAGGAAGAGGATGGAGGCTCTCTTCTCAAAAAGCCACATGGAGAGGACAAGTGGTGACAGGTACAAGTTGGACTGGGAGAGGTTTCATTTGATTTAAGAAAATTATTTTACAGTGAGAACAATCATTCACTAGAACAACCTCCCAATGGATGTGGTGGAGTTCCCACCACTGGCAGTTTTCAAGATGTGACTGGACAGGTTGCTAGATAATCCCATCCAGGCTCCCTTTCCCAGGAAATGTTGGGCTGGATTATATTTTGAGGTCCCTTCCAGCCTGAGCTGTTCTATGATTCTGTAAAACATTTTGATAAGCACGGACTTCCACCAGCACTTCAGGATGCTTTAACCCACCCTGGTAGAAATCTGCTTTGGCTACAAACGAGTCAAAACAAAGCATTCTTTTGAAGCTAACAAAGTCTTGATGGATGTCATCAAAAAGGGAGCCAACAATATGTCTCCTCCTCCAGCACAAATTTCTACAGTTGACTCCTGAAATGGGTTTGTTCCCCCCACACTTCTACAGCAGGGCTTGGAGCACTACAATCCGTGCCTACTCTTGTCACCTACAATCCTGATTCCTTATGCAGTTCTTTTACTATTTTCTCTTTCCTCACTAACAGCTATTTCTCCTAATTTGCCAATCAGCAACAACACTACTATACTGGTCATCTTGTCTCAGTTTTATCACTGTAGCTGCCAACCTTTTGCCTGTGTTCTCAAATCAACTACCCCAATTTTTGAAGGTGTTCTCTATAAAATGTCCAGAAGTAAAACCACAACAATTGCACACATTATATAAAAGAGACACCTGTCTTTCCTGATGATTTTTGCTTATCCAGATGATTTTGCTTATCCAGATGATTATTGCTGCAACAGGCACTCCATACAATGTTTGGAGTTTTTTTGGTGTTTGTTTGTTTTTGGGTTTTTTTTTTCAGTTGGTTTTGTATGTGTGTGGGTTTTGTATGTTTTGTTGTTGTTTTGGGGTGGGTTTTTTTGGTTTTTTTTTTGGGTTGTTGTCTTTGTTTTTTGTGGGTTTTTTTGTATTTTATTTTTTACATTTAAAGGAAGACAGGAATCCTGAGTTACTCTAAAACAAACTAACTACTATTTTCTTTCAATGAAATATTAATGACTTTGAGCACTGGAAAAACCCAAACCTTGCAACTCTCCATTTTAAGTCCATTCAAATCTTTTCACATTATTTTCCACTTTCCTTCCTGACAACACTTTGGAGCAGGGGAAGGCTTGCACCCAGATCTTCTGTAATTATACGCTACCGTACTTGAGCAACATGAAGAGCCCGTGTAACATACCATTCTTGTAGCTCATGCATGTGAAGGAACCGATTCCGATACTCTCTTGGCAGTTCAAATTGGGATGGTATGGGAAACATGGATTCATAAAAATCCCTAAGCACCGCTTTCACTGTCTGAGCATCCTTATGATTGTGATCAATGTTGTCATTTAGGCAAACAAATTTTCTAGAAAACAAGAAGTCACTGTTAGACTATTTCTTTAAGGATACAGCAACGGCACTGGCAAACTAAGAACACAAATCCTATTAAGCAAAATTGATATGCTGGACACTGGTAATCAATTTCCTTATTAAATTAATGTGATTTTAATTCTAAGAGCATCACAGCTTACAGCAAGTCAAAAACCTCTGACAAATCCAGTGACAAGCCACATTTCTCTCTTCTATTTATATAATGCTGCCACCTAATGGGCACTAGTCTGCAACATCCCGGAACCCACCAGTGCGTGCAGCCAGCAGGTTGAAACACCAGCGTTAAAATTTGGGTAAGGGTTTCTGCAGTTTTGAATAAATTATCATATGTAAAGTACCTTTAAAAAGTGAGCTCGTAAACATACCAAATTATTAACATTTTCCTGTGTATGCTGCCCTCTTCAGAGAAAGGCAACAATAAATTGTAGAAGATTTCACAAGAGAAGGCAAAGCTTGGTCCCCAGGCTTTGAGGTAATTGAAGAGGACATGACTCGAATCACAGAGCCAAAGCTGAATTTGTATAATCAGCCAACATACAAACTACAACCGCCTGGAGAGAGTTTATATGGAAATCACTGGGACCAAATAAGCATGCTCCAAATACTGCCTCTTGTAGACAGTTATTTCTCATACAAGGAACACACAACTATCTTAAGTTACTGCAAGCGAGTGAAACTAAAGCAGCAAGCAGAGAGTGTGCTAGGCTACTGTGTACACTTGGCCACTCTGGTGCACGACAACAAAAATTCCCTTTCCCACACATGGGCACGGTTATGTACGTTATTTACATTGAGATAAAAGACCCTTACATTTTCCCTAGAGGGAGAACTCTCATCTGGCAACTTGCCTTACAAAGGTTAGCAATTACAAGTAAGTAGTTCTGGTTAGCTGTTTTCTCTGTAGTATGGTGTGCTCTTTCAAAGAGCAAAGTTCATGTTTCCTACATGAAGCTGGGAATAAGCAGAACTCTAGAGCACGTGAATAAGCTTGCAAAGGACATTACCAGTGAATTTGGCATAAGTGGTAACCTTGCTCTAAACAATTACATGCAGAGGATGAACAATCATTCAGCTTGCTATATCTGAGAAAATACAGCTCTCCGCGTTAAAGAGGAGCAGGCTGTATCTACACTGTCAAGTAAGGCTATGCAAAGCAGCCAGTTGTGGCAATCGTATGTCTACGCTATAAGGACTTTGGGAGTTCGCTCTGGACTATCCTTAACCTTGTCCCTTGGACTGGCAGCTCACTAGCCCTGGGAATGCAGGAGCTGCACTTCTGGAGCATACATCCCTGTTTAGCTTCACTTGAAAGTGGTGGTTTACAGACTAAGACATTGCTACAAACCAAAGTGGAAGCAATGAGGATATTAACCTGTTTCAAGTGGAAAGACTTTTTTAATCTGTGTTTTAAGACTGTGTTTTAAAGAAACAAAACCTGACATTCCTTTGAATATTACAGAATTAATTCTTAGACTATTAAGGCTCACTTAAGGATGCAAACCAAATATTTTAGGCAGATCAGTAAGTGAACGATACTTTTAGTTCACCCCAAAAGAGGCACTGAATATCGCTTTTTAGGGGCTCTTTTCTATGCAGGGAAACCACAGCAGAGAGAAGGAAATGACATGCCTACGGAGCCATGCCAGCTCTCCTTGGCTAACAAGAAAGGACTGCAGTACCACACTATACTTTGCGGGAAAACAGCCCAAGCAATTAATGCAACCTGACTTCATGAGCCAGCCAGCAACCTGGGACCACAATGCACTGTTGTTCCTTAAGAGTAAAAACAAAACAAAACACCACGACAAAAGGGTACGCATACATGGAGTCTCAGGCTGGGTCCATAACAGCGTGCCAGCGCACCATATGAAAGTCTGGGATGATTCAAGACAGAGCAGCTCATCTACCTCATCTTGCCTGCTGAGGTTCCTGAGAACAGATTAGACACCCTTACTCAAACACACCCTCATCTAAGGATGCAATCACTCCACAGAATGGGCAGCTTGATTTAATGTTGCTAGAAGGCCTCAATCCATTAGGCACACTCATACCACAACTGACACAGTGTCAGGATCAAGTCTGACATCATCAACCACCCTTCAAAACAAGAAGCCTGTGATTACAAGCATGAACTTCAACACTGAAGGTGAGAAATTCATGTTACATGCCCTTCTTGGGCCAAACAAGGATTGAAATCACATCTGTATTTAAAAAAGGGAAAAAAAAAAAAAGTCCTAGCCAGAAGATACACAGAAATGGAGAAGGAAGAAGTGGCAGGATGAGTTAGAGAACTGCCCGCTTTTCTTTTGAACTGGATTGTGGCAAGAACTGGAATGCAGGAGTTGTGTGGCCAGAAGGCAGTCTTGGAAGGAGGAGCAATAGATACTAAACACCTTCAGCTGCAGAATGTCTCAAGACTAGCACTCCCCTTTCCAAATGCACTACACAGCAAGCAGCGCAGTGTAAGAGGCAAGTGAAAACCTGCTCTCTATCTGCAAAAGCAAATACTGGTGTAGATTCACAGGCAGCTGAGATTACCCAATTGCTTGCGTTTGTTACCTGCAAGAGGAGGTTTCATTTTCTCTGGCCCAAGGTACCTGGTCCTACTTTCCCCGTTGCTCTGTTTTTTGACACTTGTCAGACCTCCTTGACGCCAAACTCATTCAGTTGGTCGGTAACTCTTAAGTTTTTTGAGGAGAGAAGCAAGATGCAGGACAGAAGTGTACAACCAAAAGCATGGAAGGAGAGGAGATGAGTGGAGGCACTGTCTCACTTCTAAGACAGCTAACAATGAAGTTACCTCACTATGTGTTGTCAAACCTCAGTCTTATGCAATGGGCTCACGACTACAGCTAAATGCTTCTGCAAAACACATTCAACTTTAAATCTCAATTATAGCATCCTTTTCTTTGCAAGGTGGTTGCTCTGAAATATTTTCCAGGACATTTATTCTCCCCATTTATCTCACAGTCATTTCAGGATCCCAATTCAGCACTACAGAGCCTACTCTCAGATCTGGGTATCTAAACCTTCCACCTCCAAAGAGTGGTGAAACAGAGGAATGCAGCACTGGATTGTTTCTCACCAAATATTTAAAACCAATAAACGTAACACCTCTTGCCACATTGTAACAAAGCAGGAATGCAGAACGTATCTGCAAAACTGATTTTTGTAAAAATAATCCACACCTAAGATTTTAAAATTGCTACATAAAGCAGATGAAAATGCCCTTCCTTTAGAACAAAATTACCTGCAATATAAACTGTACACCCTCTGTAATGTCAGAAATGAAAGCCTCAAAACCAGCTCAAGTTCCTCTGTAAGTTTTCAAAGGTTTTAGGTATACAAGACTGTAACAGAAAATAGAGATAACCCCTAGTATAACAGAGCTTGCAGTCACTCAGCTGAAGTTACACAGAAAAAGTTGGAAGTACTTAGTACTTTTGGTTAAAATTCAGTCTTCCCTTGTAACACACACTGTAGAAAGACATATGACAAGAAATTATTTTTTCAGCACAGTTTAAACAAAAAATTAAGACACCCTCAAAACTTCATATAAATAAAGAAACATGATACCTGGGATTTTTTCGGATGTCATCCAGCTGACCAACTACATGAGAAACATTTGTGCGGATCATTTTGAAGGCAATTTCCTCTTCTCCCATGATTTCAAACCTTATTGTTAAAACAATATTTGTACATTAATAAAACAACCTAAAGTCAAGTTCAAATCAATATTAATCTTTTGTTTAATAACTTATTTCTAATCTGACTGTCCCACTTTCATTAAAATTTGCCATTTGGTTCTGTGCAAGAGAATTAGCTGAAAAATATAAATCTACTGATGGAAAGCACTTTGCTATAGATATATTAGAGCCACCCATAAATCAAAGAATTGAATTCTACTATAAAGTATATACAATCTACAGGTTTTGGCATAAAATTAACAATTGATTGGGAGAGACATTACACTTACTAAGCTGTTTACATATTCCTTGGGTTGTGCTTCTTTTTTTAAAAACAATTTATAATTATACTTCAGACATGACAAAACACATTCTTAGTTTTCAATCACCCACCAGAAAAAAATTCTTAAAATTACAGAAGAGTATATAAAACTTCAACCTTAAATACAAATAAAATCTTCCTCACCCATCTAATCAATAACTCACAAAACAATTATATGAAGTGCAGAAGTATCATATAATCTCTGAAGGATATCTTGAGTTTGGAAGAGCATTTGAAACCAGTTTAACAGTCTTACACTAGAGGTACTAAACCTGTATTTTCCACCTTTCTTATCTCAGTGTAAGAAAGTATCCTGCCTGCTCCTTGAAGTCTCACCTGAACAACTACTCCATTTATAAGGCTCACAAGATTAGTAATAATCTTGTAATTAATATTAAAAGTTCAACAGAACAAAAGAGCAACTAATATCCTAATGATATAAATATATTACTATAAATCAGTTTAAGCACAAAAAAATCTTTGCCCTTAACCCAACATTTTCCATCTCATTTGTTGTGTGACCTTTTCAGTTTTAGAATAAACTCTTCTGGGAAGGGAATTATTTATAAAGCTTACAACACAACTTGAGGTAGTATGAATTAATGTATAATAATGTCCAAAGGCTGCCCTAAGCAGCATCTGTAACCTTCTTTCATTCAACAGTTTTATTTGTAGCCACTCCTGGCTCATCTACATGCTTCAGAGACCCCCCCTCACCCTCCACTGCCGACCACCACTGGGGAGGCAATAGAGAGGAGACAAAGCTGTAAGCTTCCCGCCAGCACACAGTCTCACTGGCATGCAGGTTCCACGGAGGAAAATTCTGAGAGAACCTGATCTCAGGCAGATCTATGCAAATATAATTATTAAAGCAAACCCATGGTCACGTTCAGGGTTTGTCCTGTCCTTTCCAACAGGTGATGGAAACCCTTTATTTGTCCCTGCCCCTCCCTCCCTGTCACTCTTCCTAGTTGCAGGAAAACTACAAGGTAGTTAGGAACTAAAATGCTTTTTTTGCCCCTTTTTTTATGCTTCAGTAGAAGAGAGTAGGAAGCAGATTTACAGCTTCTACAGCTTGTTTTTATGCTACTTTACCTGCCCTCACTTACTACCTACAGTCAGTTTACGTAAGCATATAAATACACTCTGGCTTATAAACGACACAAATCAGGATCTGGCTCAAGATGACAAGTAGCACAGAAATATTTAGTCTACTAAATAAAAAACTGAAAAAAAAAAATCACATCATTCTGCACAATGAAACATACGTAAGTAGGTATTAGTATGTTTCTTCAGTTCCACTGCTAAATTGAGCTCAAATTTGTTAACATACACATACAACCTTAGGTCATGTACGTGTACATATACACAACATCTTGTTCCTTTACAGAACCTTGCATGGCTCCTCACAGGACTGTAACAACATACCTGTATTTGTTTTTGTCCTTGTATGCCTTACGAATTCTGTCAGTCACAGGTTTGCAATTAGTCACAAGGTTTTTTGTTACTGGAGGCTGGGAGAAAAAATTGTTTAGATTACAGGTTACTGAAAATTACAGGGTCTGGTATAAAGATGTACTTTGTAGAAAACTTCTACTATAGCTAGAAAGCAATGAAAAGCAATAGTTTCTCAACATTAAAAAAAGAGAAACCTGTGCATAAGATCACTACTCCCTCTACATACAAATACTATATGAACAAGACAGATTATATTGGCAAAAACATTGTAGCTCATTTGACAGCTGTCTGACATTCATCTGATAGAGGCCACCAGCATCATGGGCCAGACAAACTGCAGAACAGCTGCTACATGAGGTGTTAATTCTATCACAATTTACGTTGAAACAATTCAGGGAAATAAAATTGCTGTTCTCAAGGGATATTTCTCTGGCAAGAGATTCATTCCAAGAAATTTGGCTGTTGTAGACAACAGAAGTGAAAACCAAGAAGGCCTCTATGCTAAACATAAATGCTACTTTTGTCATTATTTGACCTGACTGATAGGATTAGTAGATGAGGCATTACTGCTTAGATTAGTAATATTTTACTGACTCTCCAGAAAGATTAAAGTAATTTGACGTTGTTCCCAACCACTGCGCCTTATTTTTAACACCATCTTAAAACATATTTGTGGCAGACATCCTTTACTACTCTTCTTGGAAAATTTACTTTCCAGAATTCTGCAGACTGAATTGAGAGTTATAAAGAAGCTATACTGGATATAAAATCCTCAGACTGTGCAGGGTTCTCAACTCCACAATTCCGTTTCTTCAAAACAGGCTGACAGAATGGCTTTGTCTAGAACTTTGCTGGGATTCAAATTTAGGGAACATATTTTTAACATCTAATCTGATAAAAATTCAAGGCACAATAGATGTCCAGAAAAAAAAAAGGAAACCAGAAAAATAGTGTGTATACATTTATCTATATGTACACTATACATCTCTCTACTATGATTTGCACGTTTTGGGTAGTAGAAGTGCACTGCTGATCCCCGTCTAGTCCCAGGGCCTCAATTTTCACAGGATCACACCATCCTTTAGGTTGAAATATCCTCAGGAGCTCATCTGGTCCAAACCCCCTGCTCATACAGGATCATCTCTTGCCAGTTGCTAAGGACTACATCCAGATGGCTTTTGAATCCAAGGATAGAGACTACCCACAAACGGGCAACCTGTACCAGTGCTTGGTGACCCTCACAGTATAGAGTGTTTCATGATGTTCAGAGGGAACCACCTGTGTTTTCAGTCTGTACCCTTTACCTCCTTCCTGTCACTTGGCACCACTGAGAACAGCCTGGCTCCATGTTCATTGTGCCTTCCCTTCAGATATGTATATACATCGATGAGGTACTCTTCTTTAAGGTAAACAGTCCCAGCTCTCAGTCTTCACTCACAAGAGAAACGCTCCAGCGTCTTCCATCACCTTCGTGGCCCTTCACTGGACTACATCCAGTACGTCCACATGTCCCATGTACTGAGGAGCCTTAAAATCGAGGCAGCACTCCAGGTGTGGTCTTGCCAGTGCTGAGCAGAAGGGAGGGGTCACATCCCTTGACAACACTTTGTCTAATGCAACGCGAGATACCATTAGACGACTTCGTGGTGGCACACTGCTGGCTTGTGTTCAGCTTTATGTCCACCAGGACACCCACATCCTCTTCTGCCAAGCTGTTTCCCAGCTGAGTAGCCCCTGGCATAGTGCTGGTGCATGGAGCTGTTCCCTCTCAGGTGCAGAATTTTGCACTTCTTGCTAAACTTCATAAGGCTCCCATCAGTCCAACATTGAATGATCAAAATGAGTTAGTCTGAAGCCTTCAGATTAGGAAGAATTATTCCAAAGATGTTCATTTGATGGTTTGGTGGGTTTTGTTTTGTTTTTAAATAGACAGGTGAGATAGAGGTTTATCAGAAAGTTCTAGTCAGAGAGGTACTGGGCCATCATTTTGGTTCACAAAAGTGAACTTTCCTAAAGAGGATGACTTTTAAAATCCCCTATATAACAACGTTCTGAAGCTCAGCTTTTCTCAGTTCTTGAAGAAAATTAATGGGTTTAAAGGTTAGGAAGTAGCTTGTAAAATTTTAATTTTCTAACACTTCAGGTACACAGAGCTAAAAGTTTTTGTAAATACTTTCCTTCTAGATATCAAACACAGCTTTTCAAGCACAGTAAATGCACGCTCAGGAAAGAAACCAAGCATTTTAAAATCTGTTTCTTACCAGATTGGGATCATAATATGCTTCCTGAGTTGGTGGAATGACGTGGATCTGAGTGATGTTGGCAGGAAGAGCTTTAGAGCAATTTATTAGCATTTGTTCTAGACCCGTTAAATCCTAACAGAAAGAGAAGAAGAAAAGAATCCCACTTTATCACTGATAATAGTTCTAAAAATCCAGGATGCACAGACATATTTAGTGTTATCTACATAACATTTCTATTCTGCTGTTGGAAAAAGAAAATATTCAGCAGATCCCAATTCAGAAACTGCTGAAGTCAGTGGGACTCCCCATACACCTAAAGCAAATGCTCAGTGCGTAGTTGAATTGAGACCAGATAAAGCACGATAATGTCATTTTCATTTAAAATCAAAACCACACCTTTACTCATGATGTCAGGATAGTAGAGAATTCCCAAATTAGAAATGACATATTAAATCAAACAAGCAAACAGAAAATTGATCTGAAAGGACAAGATGATGATTTTTGGATTAAGGTACAGGCCAGCAACACACTAAAGCAGGGCTGTGTTCCAGCTATAACAGTGATTTTGTGTGACCTTTCAAGAACAAATTGTTTCATCAGTTTGCACCCACTATTTCTGCTTTACAGAAAGGCGTAAGTACACACTACTCTCAACAAGTCCTACAAAGACTATGTCTCTGTTTTTCAGGTTCATAGAAAACCAGAAGTCTGAAGTCTGGAGTCATCATATATTGTCATAGTATTTACCACTATGACTTCTTTACCATGCATTTCCTCAATTCTTTCTTTAGGCCACACATTCCTCAGGGCAAGAACTGTCATTTACTACATGCAAGAACAACAAGAGTAAGCACAGCAGGATCCCGCTCTTCACAGTGGCTTTTATCAGTGAACATCTTTTCTAAGGACAAGCTCTGACAAACTGCTTTCTTGAACTTGGACAGCAGTGATCCATTTTTCTGATGCTGCTGGAACTCAATTTAATTGTTGACTCCATAGAGCAATGATAAAGCAGAACACTGTGTTCTGTTCTCCAAGTAAAATTTAAGAATTGCCAAATGTTACAGATGCTACAAGCAAGGAGAAAAAGATTTTACTTTAACAGTTTTGGACTGTAAGGAAAGAACTGGTAAGGAAAGAGTACCTGCAAACTCAATGGTAGTTCATGAATTCTCGTGGCCAACGTGCGAATCTCTCGGTCAGACAAAATGCCTGACTGGTCTGTATCAACCTCATCAAAGATCTGAGAAATGTTCAGTGGCTGGACTGCACTCATAAGATAGTAGAAATATGAAAAAGCAAACTGCATATCTTCTGAGTGCCGCACTTTGTGAAATGATGTCTTGTCAAACTCCTCAGGAAACCTATATAAGAATGTAAACTAATTTAGTACCCCAGTTCCTTAAAGTAAAACATTCCTTACCTAAAAATATTCTCATCTAGAATTTTAAAAGGTCCTCAAAGTTCTCCTTATTTCAGCACAACTATCACGTTGTAATGAATTCCCCATTTCCTTTTCAAAATACAATTTTAATGAGTAGCCATCAACACAGTGGAAATAACTACAGCAAAGTATCAGCAGAAAAGCAGAATTACCTACATATTCCAAACAAAACTACTCACATATCCTGTAGCTCTTGCATAACCGTGCGGTCAATCATGTGAGGCATATGAGCAGGGACTTTACGAGATGTAAATCCAAATTTGCCGTTTAAAAGCTTATTTACATATCGAAGGGAATCAGCAAATGTATCTTTCAGCTGCCTTCCAAAATGTTTACCATCTGTAAAGTATGACATCTGTTTGAGTAATGACTCTTCTTCCTAAACAGCAGGACAGGCAGAAATCAAGGTTACATTACTGAAAAAGACCAAAACCATTTAACACACAGGAAAAACGACATTTCAGCCAACAACCAATTTTTTCCACTACTTGAAAATGGGAAGAGAAGTTCTGACTATCTTTCTTCATATTGCTTAGTTTTCCTCTCTAAAAAGACAAGACAAAAGGTAACCTACCCTTTTGCTTAAAATTTCCATGCTTTGAGGAAAAGCAGTCCTTAGTCAATATTTGTGCTGACACCTCCACCCTCCGCACACTGAAGTCCCCCTTTGCTAACAGATTTATTTGCAGTATGGCCTTTTTTTGGTGATTATTCATAAGCATTTGATAAACTGAGATTTTAAGAATGTAAAGACTGCTCATGCAAAATCCAATCTCAGATAAACAGGTAGTCTTCTAGAAACACAGATCCTTTCTATTTGGAGTAGTGCAAAGCAATTGCTACCCGCTTAAAGCACAGTCTGTATCTTCTCTTCTAGAGGTTCTCAAAACTGCCAAAAATGCTTCGGCTTGAAACAGAAGCAGCTTCCTGCATGTTTTCTTACCATGGTCTGGACATTCAGTTTTGTTGGCAGACTTTCAATTGAACTTTTAGAATGCAATTACTTACCAATATCTTTATTTGTTTACATTATTTTAAATAAACTGGATCCATATTTGCATAGGTTTAATCAAAACAAATTAACTCTGTTGTAGTGCTATATATTTTTTAACATCACTGTGCTGACGCACAATGACTAAAAAGCGCACTTGACAAAAAAAGGCACAGTAGAGAAGGAACAGAAATAGCTATTCAGCTTTTACCACCTAGCTAAAAGAGGGCCAGATCATAAGCAAATTAGATTTGTGACAGGGCAAAAGTAGCTTTCAGAAAAAAAAAAAATCTCAGTATTTGCCTCAAAGGCAACACACAATCCAAATTTATAGATCATATTAACAGTAAAATTCCACTAAATGCAGAAAGATGTAACTATTCCAAGAAGCAATGACATTAAGATACTCACATCAAGAAGGTCCTGAAAATACTTCCTTTTCTCCCATGGCAAAAATCCTTGGTAACTTCCAGCGTAAGACTGTAATTTTCTTCCCACTAGCCCCTCCCTTACAGCTGTGTCCACCTGCACATGCCTTTTTCCTCCTTCCGTTCCCTGTCTGTCTTCTCCAGTATCTAAATTTCCAGGATGCTTTGATTTCTGGGTTTCCCTTAATATGAGTGAATTCAGTACTTTTTCTCTACTTTCATTTTTATTCCACATGCTTTGGGAGGGAAGTGTGGATTTAGGCTTCACTTTATAAACGGGTTTGTTTGTGTTCATTGCCACAACGGTGCGCTTTGTTCCTGTAAGCCTTGAAGGAACCTCATCATTTGCTTTTACTGGTTTTATTTTGTCATTGGTTACATCTTCATAAGGCTTCTGCCAGCTGGTATGGTTCTTCTGATCTTCTGAATGATTGTGAACGCCCTTCTTTTCCAGGCCTGTAATACTCCTTACTGTAGGTAAGGACTGGAAAGGTCTCAGGAGAGCAGCCTTGGATAGGTTAAATCCTTTCTGAGTGATATCACCATTTAGTAGCTTTAAGTTCAAGTCCTGCAGTGCAAGCTGAACATCTTCGGGAAGGAGAGACACATTTACTGATGGTATTATCAACTCTTCATGTAAACTCTCTTTTGTGCTATTTCGATGTCTCCTGACTCTGGGAAAGCGTTTTTCTTCAGGAATATCTTCAAATATCATTTCAGCTTCTGGTATTGAAGTTACAATTTTAAAATCAGAGTGGGATTTTTCAGTAGACGTTGTGTTGAGTTTTGGTTCCTCTCTAGTATCAGCTTCAACAGCTAACTGCATTTTAAACTCTTCATCATTTTTATTTAGAAATGTAAGGTTCAAATAGATAACAGTTGCATTCATGCCACTATGCATTATGAGGTGGATAGTCTTCCATTTGTTAGCTACTGAAGCATGTCGGATAATTGGATTATCACTATATGAACCCTCAATTCCCTTCTTGGCTATTTCACTGAAGCTGAAATAGGGCAGACATTCACCTTTGGGAATAACATAGTAGGTCTGGTTAAGCTGAAGTGTCACCTTGTACATCTCTTCAAAATGATCTGGAAAAAAAAAAGACAACCTCTAAGAACAGAGTGAATTTCTGTCCATTTGCAGTGTGACACTTATCCTTCAGTCTCTTAAATGGCATATGCCCAGCTGGATATTACTTTATTAGCAGGGAGACAGCTTTGTGAAAGAACAATTACTGTAGCTTCCAGTTCTTCCTCGCCTATATTTAATAAAGAATTTACTAGAACATACTCAGGTGTATCAAGCTGCCAGACATTCCACTGAGAATTCTAAAACCTGGTATAATTAATCACTTTTTTAGTCTCTACCTGAAGAGCCAAGTAGCTCATTATCACATGACACCAAAATTTATACATCATAAGTAACATGCCTGAACTACATTTTGGGCATATTTTTGTAGATTAATGTTACAACAGTTGGTTTTCACTGCTATGCTACCTGGATTTGAGACTTCCAAAATCTGATAGGCTGAATTTGGAGTTCACCCTCCCATATCAGATTATCTATCAACTCGCGTACAAACAAAACCTGCCAGCAACAAAAATACCAGTAACACATTTGTCTGGGCTGTCACGCGGGGAAGCCTATACTCTTCCAAACAGGCCAAAACCTTACATTTCTGTTCCCCTGCCTATAGCAGACAGCACTCTCAATCTCTTTATTCACTCCTGCTAGTCGTTCCTATCAAAATAAACTTCACAGGTGATGGAAAGTAGCTTTTGGCAAGAGCCCAGAGCCAGGCTTGAACAGCATGAGTTCAAGCACCAGAGAGGTTCTTTAGATTGCTTAACGATTATGGGCATCAAGTCAGCTGTCCTTATTCAGGTAGAGACTGTTTGCATAGCCAAAACTTAGTTTCTCCAGTTAAAATGTAAGCCTCTTGGGAAAAAGAGGTTGATGCTTACTGCTCCATAAAGTATCAAACACCCCAACCATGCTCCATAGGTAACGGTCTAATTAAAGTAGCATGTAATATTGATTCAGGTTTGAATTAGTGAAAATGAGAAACTTAAGACTTTTTTCTTCAGCTGCAAGCAGCTCTTCTCCACAACTGTACAGGGCATCTTAGCCCAATGAGTAATGATGAACCAAAACGGTCAGGCAATTCAAGAGAATCCCTACACAAAGTTTATTGGCAATGTATCTTACATACCCTGACCACAGTCACCAGCATCAAATCCGCAGGAGAGGACATTGCAGGCCTGATCACAGAATTTGTCTGCTAGCCAGGAATTAGCACAGCCTTGGTTACAGTATGAAACACCACTTATTCCTGCACCAAACTGCCACGGTGGTCCATTTCCAATACCTCCAATTCCACCTCCACCAGCAACATAGCGACTCCCCCCACTGTTACCTACAGGGAGAGAAAGTAAAACAAAACCACCCCAGTCATTTCAAAGCCTTGTTTCTGAAGAAAGGCACACGTTAAGCCACAGCGTTGAATCTAGACTGAAGAGTCAACAATCTTATTTATCACCAGTGAAAGTAAAAGGGGGCAAATGCTAACTAGACCTCTATGAGTTAGTGTAAAAATCTATACTGTGCACAAACTCAATACAGAAGTTCAGGAAGAGACTTAAAATCACAACAAAAAGTCCAACATATCTTGTCTTAACTTCAGAAAGGCAGGCAGAAAACTGATTTACTACTCTTATGCTCAGAGTCTTGACTTTACAGACCCTAAGAGTGGTATCACTTCTTCAATCTCAAAGTACCACTTCATTTTCCTACCCTGCAATCCTGAAAATTCCATCTAGAAACTAATGATGCTGCTTCACAGTTCTGTTATTAAGTTTATCTGCAAGCCAACTTTTTCATTATTATTAGTAGTAAATGAGGCAAATTTTGTAGTTCTAGAGGATGACAAACCAAGATTTATTCTTATAAGAAAAAACAAACAGTTCACTTTTCTAAATTTAATATTGCTGTCTTACCAATGCAATCACCTCCATCCCAGTCACATGCTGAGTTATTACAGGCTTTATCACAGTAACCATCTTTAATCCACGAGCCAGGACATCCCTCAGCACAGTTTGGCACAGGCCAAGTCAAGTACACCTGGAACAACATTACACTCTGAGACAAGGGCTGGCAAATAAAAGTCAGCTGAGCTTGTTTCTTGGAATACACAGACTTAAAATTCTGTCTTCCTGCATATAGTGCCTTAAGTATTCATAAAGCTTTACAAACAACACTTAAAACCTTCACCTGTCAAGTAAGTGTTAGCCTTTACAAACAGAAGAACTAAAGAATTCTCAAGGACATACAGCGAGACAGCAATGGCCAGAAGTAGAAAGCAGGACTTCTGAAATCTACTTCTGCAAACCATGTTCCAATGAAAATTCATATTTTTTCTTTAATCAGATGAGATAGAGGAACTTAAACTCTGAAATAGCTCTGCAGTTCACTTGGTCTCCTGACTCAAAGTGTTTCTTCATTACTAACGAGTCATAAGATAAGCAGCACATGTTGAACATAATCCCCGAAGCATCTGATCCTCAATGACTTAAATAATTCTAAGAATTGCCAAGATAAAAAAAACCTGTGTGGGTGTGTGCATTTTCCAATGGAGAGGTTTTAAAAACCACATGCGTTTTCCTTTAGGCCTCACTGTTTCAAGGTTTTAGCAGCATGTTTCCTACTGAAACACTTTTTGATCAGGTTATCACTAACAACATTGCACCTAAGCTGACTTCATCATAACTGGGCAGAATACCCGAAGAACAACAGAATTTCACTAATAACTTAGTTTTGCAATTATACACCTACAACCTTGAAGATTTAAAGCAACTATAAGTCTCCTGATGTCCTCAAGTACTGAAACAGTAAATTTTAGGGTAGCTTAAAATGATTTTGCACAATCCTTCTGCGTGTACACATCTACCTGTGTGAAATGTTTATTTCAGTGGTCTCTAGTATCTTGAGTACTCAGTGCTTTAACATAAATAATAAATAGAAATCTTCATCTTTATGTTCTATTTTGCTCTTGTAGATCAAGCTCACAAATAAAAATTCTGCTGGCAACCAGTCTTTGTCAGTGCCTACTGCTAACATTTCCTCAGCCTGCTTTCCTTGCTTAACCTTAGTTGCTGGTTATAGGTCTGTTGAAAGACTAAATTTCTCTATGCTTGTGAACATGCAACAATATATATTTTAGTAAATATTTATATATATGACTGTATATAGAATAGGCAAAGATATTACAGGTGTCTGGAACCAAAATAATTAATGGTAATTTTAAATATTAAACCAGCTTGAATGTCACCCGATCTCAGTGTTCGAAAAGAAGAACTGATTCTGTTTTGAGTGTTTACCACAAAATAAAAAAAGGGAGGGAAGACTGACAGTTGCCTAACACCACATTAGTCTTCCCAGTGCTCCAACAGAAAGTGGAAGAATTAGAGAATGGCACTGAAACTAAAGTATGAAGCCCTGCACCTTCACTAATAAATGTCTTGTGTTAGGAATAATGAACCTTTAGAGGTAAAAAGGAGCAGGGAGTGAAGGGAAATCTTATATTTGCTCTCCCTTCCAAAGTAGTATTTCTTTGATTTCTATTGTATTAGCATAGAAAAGCTTTATATCTGCTTCTCATAAAAATATCCTTTCATAATGGCTTACCTTTTGACCTTTAGAGTGACTGTAAAAATCATCAGGCCAAACATCCTTCCCAAACATAACATCATCATTGAGATAGATAAACTTCTGAGAGAGGCCACTGATACGATGAATGTGACTTTCAATAGCCGGTGAACTGAAGGTAGGCAAGTGACTCACATTCTGAAATATTTCCTAAAGCAAAAAAATCCCCCAAACAACCCAAAACAGTTTGTTTATTTATAAACAAACACCAGAACTATAGAAGGTCAGGCACACCAGATATATTTAATACTTATCAAAAAGTTTTATCAAGAACAAGGAAAGATGTGAAAGACAAAAAGGTGAAAATAGCAAAAGAGAAACACTTTGCTGTCTCATTTATCCCACACAAAACCCTTTCAAAGTCTGATGCTTATCTAAGAAACTGCACTTGGTTCAATGCAGAGACACAAACTCCTCTTTCAGTGGATGCCAGGATCAGGCCCAGCAGAGACATCTTTATACTTCTCATGCACTACAGGCTGCAGAAAATTACAAGCAAGTTGAACCCGTGCCAGCATCCAAAAATCATGATTCTCTAATCTCAAGTAACTTCACAAGCAACAGAAGTTAAATTAGTATCTTCTTATCACTTACTCCCAAATTGGTAACAAGAAGCTACTGGAGTTTTTGTTTCATTTATTCAGGAAGCTTGAAGGATTCCCCTTCTCTTTTTAAATTAGATTTTTAGAAAGCATAGCTTTTTTTTTTATTTTCAGCCATCTTCTTAGTTCCAGTAATTGAAATCCATCCTGTTTCAAGACAAGCTTATTAGGTTATTACTGATTCTGAGAGTTATTTATGGATTCAGATTCCATTTGCTTCTCCCTAGGTTTTTATCAGTAGACTTCCTAAGGAAATCAGACATGGGTATATGTTAGCTGAAGCTTCACCATTTGGAAAAGTGGACTAAATGAAGGCTTGATATATATTCAGCTATCTGCTTAGTCAAAATGCAAAGACATACTGGGCTTTAGTAAAACTGGATGAGATGGGTCACTTCTACCTTCCAAATAAATGCAGCCTTTAGCTGGAAGGGAATGACTCCATTTAAAACCAAAGACAGAATCTTTCCTAGTGGCACTTTCACGCTGGTATTTTTGTTTGTTTGGGTTTTACCTGATGCGTGACTATAGTTATCCGAGGATTATCCAAGTTAAGCCATGAAGGAATCTGCCCATTAGTGACGATGAAAATGTGTCGTACCCAAGGGGCATGCCTCTCTATTGATCGTAATGAGTATCTCAGCTCTTCGTTATCCTCAAAACGGCTGGCAGAAATATCCTCATCCTGTTTAGACTATAAAAGGAAAAAAATCCTTTCTTAGATTTTAAACAGAACATTCAGTTTTTAATTCAGCTAGGTAACAATAGTGTGCTTTAGCTTACAGTGCCTAAGCCTTTGAGGACTTAAACATTCAAAGTGCCTTGATGAAATACCATTATTCTTCTAAAGGATCATAATCTCCTGAATTATCAAGGTGAACAATACAATCTTCTGACGTCAATGGCTTGGCTGACCACCTGGTATCATTAGGATGTCTGCTAACCACACTGTAATAGCCATGCCTTGTGCAATCCCAGCTCCTGAAGAAAAGGCACCAGGAAAAAGACCAAAACAAACCCCAAAACCAAACCAAACCAAACAACCTCAAAACAGTGACAACAACAAAAAACAACAACAGAACCAAACCAACCAAACAAAACCACAAAAAAACCCAAACAAAAACAACCAACCAATCCCACAGCCTCCTGTTTTCACAGATTATTAAGTCTCAATTATTTCCTGATCTTCACAAAAAGCCAGGCTGTATTTCAAATGAGTAACATCACCTTTCAGAAATCTAATTTTAAGAGGCTAGGACCTTCCAAGTACATTGAATCATAAGCTGTATATATATGTCACCTAATACAGATACACTGGAAGTGTTATGAAATAGCAGCTCTTCAATTATTCCCTGCTGTTTTATTCTAAAGAATTTAAGCAGGGGAAAAATAACAAAACTTAGCCTAATATGCACTACAAGTTTCCATAACGGTTTTTTTGTTTCGTTGTTTTTTTGTTTTGGTTTGGTTTTCTGTTGGTTTGGTCTTTTTTTCAGAAGTACAATGCTTTTATTAGAAACTCATCAGGTAAGTAAAAAAGTTAGGTTACATGACACTGCAACGTATGTTTCTTTACCCGCTTACAAGAACTTAACCTCTTCTTAAAACATTAAGGCTGCTTAAAAGGAGCATTTATAGAAGAAGTATGCCCACCTGAAGCAGGAAACTCAAAAAAACTTAAATATTTCATAATTACTGTTTTCACTGCAGATTCTCCACACTGTAAATAAATCTTTTCCAACATGTACACAGCTTACACATTCTCAAAAACATAAACAATTCAGCAACACCAGCATCCATTGGCTAGGTACTCATTTACAAAATAATGCAGAATTTCACCATGGGGAAGTAAAAAAGTTTGGGTTCAGGGTTTGTATTAACAAGGAATAGTCCCCCAACAGCCAGCTTCACAGAATGCTAAGACAGACCACAGACTCTACTGGCACAGACACGTTTACTTTACCCAGGCCACTTGACATTTACTGTAATATTAAACTCCAGCAGGAGGAAAAAAAACCCACAAGATTTAGAAGATCATCTCTTGAAACAGACACTTTATTTTATTTCCTGTTGGTAAACCAAACATCCTTGATCGGTATCAAAAAATATTCAGAGTAGACCTCCTTGCAGACATCTGCATTTTAGGCCTTCACATTTTTTGTCAAGTAATTAGCATCTGCTCAGCATATAAGATGCTACAAAGCAAAAAAATGCCTTAAAACCTATTGGGAAGGAAATAATCATGTTTGTTAATAAAGCCAGCCCCCACACGAGAAGCCTGCTTATCTGCTGAGCAGTATTAGGACTTGGCTGCACACAACTTAATCAGAACATGTGCAGAGGGCAAGTTTTTTTATTTTTTTTCACTTAATGAAGAACATGAAAATTAAATGGATCAAATAGTGTAACTACTTCCTCCTGCATTTCAGAATTTGGCAGTATTCTTGTGATGTTTTCTTACAAGATAACAAACACTGGATTCTTAACACTTCCAAGCTTCTGGAAGAAATTCCATCTTCCTCATCATTGACTAGTTAGCCTCCACTTACAGTTTTTAAGTATTACAATTTTTACATGTTGTAACTGAATTTACCTACCTGACTGACAGAGCTGAGGTCCCATAGTAAATAAGCAGGATTAAGCACCAGTTCTTTTCCATCTATAGTCATGTTCTTCTTCGCTTGCTTGCTCAGTTCTTGGAAACCCTTAGGGTTATTCAGTTGCAAAAGAGCCACACTGGCTTCTGAATAGAGCTGTAACTAGACAAGCAGAGAAAATTTCTGGCATGCACCCACAGCAGCACTCTTCCTTTGCCAATTCCATCTTTTTGTTGTGTTTATCTCAGCAGAGATACTAATAAGAGCAACTGGTAAATAATGTTTTTAAAGAACTACAATTTTGTAAGAGCACAAAAGGAGGTAGCAAAATAGAAAATGAAAGACATTTAAAGACACACAACGTTTCTAGACGCTTACATTTCCACTTCCCAAATAAAATCTCTCTCTTTACACAATTATCCAGCAACAGTAATACTGCCCATGTTATAAATATTTCCAGAATAGGTGAAGAGTAAGTCACCATCCATTCCAGCACAGCCCCAATTTCATATTTTATTAAAACTTTTTTATATGACTGAAAGAATCACACGGGTGGGGTTTTGTTTTTCAGTCTTAACCAAGTAACACTCTTCTCAGGAAATTAAGGCCACCAATTCATCATTGCTGTCAGAGGTGTGAAATTTTCAGAATGGTTTACAGATCAACCTACAGGCCAGAAATCTGAGATACAAAGGGCTCCAGAACTAATCCATGTAGGTCTCCAAGTCCTTAATGATGGCTGCCAATACACTGTTAAGGTCATTTCTTAGCTGGGGACTGTTTGATCTGTTTGCTGTTTTTATCTCTTGCCACTAGTAAGTCTGTATATCAGATTTCATAATGCACAGGATAAGAAGGAGCTTGCACTACAAGCCCTCTCTGACAGCTAGTATAGCTTACAAATTGCAGGGCATCAAAACATTTCACTAGAAATAGAGGCTAACCCAATAAAACGCTGTGTTCAGTGTATGAAGTAGCGCGAGAAGCCACAAACAAGCTAAAAGCAGAACTGCACTTTGATTCTCGTGCGTGCATTCAATGGTCAGATTGAAAATAGATGCAGCTAATCATTATTTATTAGATGCTATGCTTAATTTCTCTTCCTCCATGCAACATCAAACAAATAAGATTTTCAGAAAACCAGATTTTCAGTTGCATTAGACCTGTAAATGCATTTCATAAGTTAACAAAATTTGAATACTGTCACGTTCAAAACCAGCAAAACCTTCACAGTTTATTTCATAACACCCTTAAGGGATTTCTTTTTTCCTTTATTTTTTATTAAATCTGACCCTTTCTGCTCATTTTAAAACAACACTTGTCCCAAAGTTAGCACCCCTTCCTTTAGCAAGACCAGCTGTCCCATTTGTGACATTTTAAAGCTGTTGATGCTTTGACTCATATGCTATTTGAGTTCTTTCAGTCTGACTTATGAGGCCTGCCATTAGAAAAATCTGATAAATCTCAGACCTTCCAGGGAACCATTTGAACCTATGGCTGGAAAGGATGGCTTCAGTAGCTAAATGGCTGAGGTATAGTTACGTACAGCAGCTAGCAACCTCCAAAAATATCGATATGGAAATGCTACAGATTGCAAAGCTGCCATCAGTGGCTATGTGCTTTATTTAGGAATACAACAGTGACACACAGTCCCTTAGACTCTGCCATTTAACTCATATGTATAACAGACAAAAAAATATTACTATTCTAGAGCTTTGAAAGCATTTAAGACGATTTTCGTTCTCTTTAATTTGTTTCCACCCAAGTCAACAAAATCAGCACCTGTACTACAGATTCCCAAGTACATTTATTACAAACACTCCTCCTTTCCCCCCTACTAACACACTTCTTTAAAAACCTAAAGCATAAATGCTAACAGTCCAAGCACAAACAAAAGTAATGGAAAAATGTGCTCCACTGCTCAGCATCAGCATTCTCCCCATCAGGTAACTGCAAATACAGCTTATCCTTGGGAGCCAGCATGTTTGGCAATGCTTAAGACTTACTACTACACTAGGAGACAGCCTGGATGAGCTAGGCCACCCCAGGCACAAGTAAATTTTCACTTCCACATTCTCAAGGTAAGAGCCTAAAGAGCAGATTTTTTTCCTGAAGTGGAACTTGGACTCTTCACCAATCTTTAAATTACTAAGCCTCATCTTCTTAATGGCCAAAGCTGACTGTGAAGGAAAGGAGATGCTCTTTTTTTCCACACTCCAGTATGGATACTGGAAAACTCCTATGCCCACATATCAAGGGAAGTTACAAGAAGCTTTACAAATATGAAATACTATTTTCTTAACAAGCTTATCAATTTCCCTTTATAATGTAACATAGTAGGAGGGTCATCTCAGAATCAAAACCAACACAATGCCTCAGTTTTGGTTTTTTTTTTTTCTACGAAGCTTACTTATTACATCTTGATGAACATACAACACCAACTCCTGAAGCCACCTGTCTGCTCCATCAATACTGACAGAAGAAGCAGTAAGAAACCCAGACTCTGCACCCTCAAAGCAGTGAGGGCAGCAAACACTCAGCATCACTGTGCCTGCTGGTTCGTGTGTGGATTTTCTTCCATTAGTAAAATAAGGCAATTGAAAGACACATTAGAACTCTTAGTTTCCAATTTAACTTGTCCATATATGTGTATGTGTGTTTGTGTGTGTATATATATATATATGTGCACGTGCACCTTAAAGAGGAAACAATATTTTGCCAAGAAAGGTATGAAAGCTCTCAGTTTTCCCTGAAGCAACCAGGATGTTAAATTTGAAGAGAAGTAACCTTTCTCCAAACATTTTCACTACTGTATACTATTTCACTGAAAATGCATTAGAATGATAACCTTAAAAACAAACCAAATCCCCTTGCCCATTTAAACCTTCTCTTGTCAGCCTTTATAGCACTCCCTAGTTTTTAAGTCAGAAGCATCTCTTTTAGGCCGAACGAGGATAGTTTCCTTTAGAAACAGAAGCAAGGGGGGAAAGAAAAAGCAAAAAAACCCATTATTTTCAGTTGTTGTTCTTGTATTAGTACAATGTAACATCTTCACAGCCTTTAAAGAAATACAATTTAGCAGCAGACGCTGCATAACCAGAGTAACACCTCCATCTAGTGGCTTACTAATGTACTGTTAAGAAAACGGGGAAAATAAAAAGCAGCCAAATATAATTTTCAACCACATCTGTTATAACACACACAACTTAGAACAACAAATATGATCAGCAGACACACTGCTGCTTACCATTCATCCGGAAATAAACTTCCATTACAGTGCAGGCCATAAGGACAAAATTTCAATAGACCATAACATACATAATTCACCTTGGAAATTGATTCATTATGTATTAAATCTTCACAGGTTGACCTCCTCCAGTTGAACTCAGCTGCTTTTCTCAGAGATTTTTAGACATTTAAAACAAGAAACACCTGGCCCAGATGTCCCAGCAACTTTTGGTCCTCTTTGGATGCCTAAGTGATTTCAGTCAAACTAAATCAATCAAAGCAGCATTACCATCAAAGCAGCATTACCATCATTCAACACAAAGGCACCAACAGCCACACTGCTCCCTTTCTCACTTGCCTTCCCTTCTAAAGGCAGCATGGCTGACATTTTTTCATTATTACTTCTTTACTTCCAGCAGTGCACTAAGAAACTGCCATGTAGAGCATGCAGAAGTCCATGAAACATCAGGAGGCAGCTATGAGACACCAGTCTAGCCTAAACTCAGGTGCACCTTTCTTCCTCTCCACCAGGCATCTCACACCACTGTAGACTTTATACTCCAGGAATGGTAGCAGCAGAGCAATTGCTGCAAATTTCAGTAGAGACTGTAAACAACCAACCGTTCTCCTCTTTAACATTAACCTAGCATCTCTCTCTTTGGTGAGGAGAAAACCACATTTGATTGCATTTATCATAGCTGCTTATGTACAACATCCACCGAACCAAGAACTGATTCTGAGCAAGGATCTTAGGTAAAGGCTTCTATAGAAAGAACCTCATCCACACTTCACGTGTAAAAATTTTTATCCTTGCAAATAAAATATTTCTTACATATGTAAACATATATTCCATTGTAACATAAATTGCTGCTCCCAAGAATGGAGAATTGATTGGGGAAGAATCTGCTGCTATGACCATACAGAGTACAATAATCAACATTTAATTCTACTAAGAAAATAAGTAGACAGCAATGATGACTGGATGGCAACACTGCAGAACGTTGTGGGTATCTGAGGGAAGCTGTGTTCATACAGAGACATGCCTAACCAAACTGCAGAAGAGGAGCTCTCAGGAACAGATAATGAGCTGATCGCAGTGGTAATGTTTGCACAAAGATAAGAACACACCAAGGAAAAGAGAACCAGCACAAACAGAAAGACTTGAGATCAGCTGAATGACACATGACTGATGACAAGGAAAAAAACACAACCAAGACTGGGTAACGAAAAAATACGTAGAAAGATAACAGGCATGGGATGTCACTTCCATAAAAACAGGCAAGGAGATGGGAAACATATCTAAGACACCCCAGGGATGCAGCCTTCACGTTCATCTGGACATTAATACAAAATCACAAAGAAACTACAGCATTTTTAAAATTTGCTAAAGGGTTAAGCTACTGATCCACTTGGATACAAACAACTGATTAGTCAGCTGCTTGGACATGAGAAGCAGAACTGAAACACAGAAAGAAACAATCCATCCATCCACTATGGAGTTTTTGTTAGACTAATACTGCTAGGAGATCCCTAGATGATAAAAGTTTATCTGATGAAACACACACAAAAAAATAATCACTGGAATCAAAAAATTAAAGTCCAAGCAGAATCACTCCACCAGTCTTATTAGAACAAGATAAAAACCAGCAGATGGCTCAAAAGTAATTAGGAGAAATGTGGGTATTTCATTCTTCCTCGGTGTCCATGAAAAATGGAAGGTCTCTATTACAGCACAAGACACACAGGCTACTCTAAAGCCTATGCTTGACAGATTTACAGCAGAAATACTGGAGAGAATTATGAACTCAGTGCTGAAAGCAAAAATTCACATTGGAGTATTAAGGAGAAAAAGCATCAACACTGACTTGAACAATAGATAATGCAATTAGAGAAATAACCACAACTAATTAAGTTAGAAAGTACCTGGGGAGATCTGGGGAACAAGTTAAAAAGCCCAAACATTGTTCTTGTACTGAAGAAGTATTTTTTAGCAGCAAAAGCAATGATACCATGCAACAGAGGAAAGAAGAGAAGGTCATAGAACATCAAGGACAGCAAGATACTGAGGGGTCCAAGAAAAGACACGTAAAGCTACTGTGACAAAGGAACAGTGGTGTTAACAATATAAGGCACCGGGGGGGGAAGTAGCATACTATGGATAAAAGAACTGATTTAAGTCAAAATAACTTTGGAAAAAGGCCATAAAGCAACATCCGCCAAGGGACAGAGAAAGAAATTCCTAATATTGTTTGGGGGGGGAACATTCCTCAGAACTATGTTACTGTGAGAGCGTAGAGCTGCCACATTCAGCCAGAGAACAAACATGGCCTAAGATGGTGCTCCAAATTATTCCCAGAGGTGGAAGTAGGCAGATTTCTTTTCCACCAAATAATCTTTTAATTGATAGAGGCAATATTACTTCAGATACCAATTTGGTAATTAATGAGAACATTACAGAAGAGATACTCCTAGAAAATAACCCTAGGTAAAGAAAACATAAGCTAATTAATTTTAAATAGAAAAAAAAATAATTAAGGAACATCTTGTTACTAAAATTTTTGAATGCTAAAGGTCAAGCTTAACAAATGAAAAGAGCTGGCAATTGAAGTCAAAGGTATTCTGAGCTCTGCAGCTCCATAAAGTCAAATGTATTCAGACTAAGAGGAACCCTGGTGAGGAAGCAGGAAAACCTCCAAAACCAAGTGGATGAACCTGCACTCAAAGATTCTTCAAAGACTCAAAGTCAGGAAGCATTTAACTAATAATGCTCCTCATGCAAACATGAAGAACCTAGCACCTCAAACAGCAAAACTCAAGTACCATCTCCTGTTGGATAACAATCTCATTTCTCTACAGTAAAGACAATTTCTTTAAAGTGATTAAAAAATGACCATAGCAGATAGAACCATAGAATGGTTTGGGCCGGAAGGGACCTCTATAGGTCATCCAGTCCGACCTCCCTGCAGTGAGCAGGGACATCCTCAACACTCTCTGGTTATTCAGAGCCTCATCGAGCCTCACCTAGAATATGTCCAGGGATGAGGCCTCAACTACCCCCCTGGGCAATCTGTTCCAGTGTTCCACCACCCTCATGGTACAGAACTTAATTTCTAGAAAGGGTAGAAAGGAGACCCAGGGAACTGCCGCCCTGTCAGCCTCACCTCTGTGCCTGGCAAGATCAGGGAGCAGATTCCCCTAGAAGGTCTGGTAAGGCCCACGGAGGACAGGGAGGTGATCAGGAAGAGCCAGCATGGCTTCACCAAGGGGAAATCCTGCCTGACAAACCTAGTGGCTTTCTACAACAAAGTGACTGTGTGAGTGGACGAGGGACAACCTATGGTTGTGATCTGTCTGGACTTCTGCAAGGCCTCTGACACGGTGCCCCACAACATCCTACTCACCAAGTTGGAAAGATGAGGATTTGATGGGTGGACTGTAGGGTAGGGCATCTATTTCTTGCCTCAAGAAGTTATCATCAAGGCACCCCAGGAGCCTCCTGGATTGCCTACTGCTTGCTGCATTACTTTTCCAGTAAATGTTGGGGTGAAGCCCCCCAGCAGGACAAAAGCCTGTGTGATGCCTCCTGCAGCTGAAGTAGGAATGCTTCATCAGTAGGTTCCTCTTGATCAGGAGGCCTGTAGTAGACTCCAACCACAAGGTTCCCCCTGTTGCCTCGATCTCCAATTCCTACCCATAAGCTTTTGACTTGTTCGTGGCTATACCTTTGGGACATCTCTTCACATTCAACCCATTTCTTAACATATTGGGCAACACCTCCTCCCCTCCTAACCCTCCTGCCCCTTCTGAACAGCCTGTAGCCATCAATAGCCACACTCCAGTCATAGGATTTGTCCCACCAGGTTTCAGTAATGGCCACTATTTTGTAGCCTTCCCGCAGCACAGTAGCTTCCAACTCCTCCTGTTTATTGCCCATGCTGCATGCATCTGTGTAGAGGCACTTCAGCTGGGCAGTTGGCCATGTCACCTTTCCAGAGAAACATCCCTTAATTTCCTTAAGGTGCTTCCCTGATGTTTCCCTATCAGCTACTACTACCAGAGGAGCCTCTGGCTCATCTCTCAGATTTTGGCTGTATTGCTGTGTCCCTAGCACACTTCAGGGCAATGGGCATTGGGGGAGGAGGTGATAGAGGTTGGTGGAGGAGGCGACAGAGAGCAGCCCAGCAGAAAAGGACTTGGGGGTGCTGGTGGACGAGAAGCTGGACATGAGCAGCCAGCGTGTGCTTGCAACCCAGAAGGCCAATTGCATCCTGGGCTGCAGCAAAAGAAGTGTGGCCAGCAGATTGAGAGAGGTGATTCTGCTGCTCTACTCTGCCCTGGTCAGAGCTCACCTGGAATACTGCGTCCAGCTCTGGAGCCCTCAGCACAGGAAGGACATGGACCTGATGAAGCAGGTCCAGAGGAGGCCACAAGGATGATCAGGGGGCTAGAGCACCTCTCCTCCAAGGGCAGGCAGAGGGAGCTGGGATTGTTCAGCCTGGAGAACAGAAGGCTCTGAGGAGACCTCATAGCCACCTTCCTGCCTGAAGGGAGCTTACAAGCAGCCTGGAGAGGGCCTGTTTACAAAGGGCTGGAGTGAAAGGACGAGGGGCAATGGTTTTAAATTATAAAAGAGTGGATTTAGATTGGATGTAAGGAAGAAGTTCTTTACCATGAGGGTGGTAGAATGCTGGAACAGGTTGCCCAGGGAGGTGGTTGAGGCCCCATCCCTGGAGACATTCAAGGTGAGGCTTGACAAGGCTCTGAGCAACCTGCTCCAGCTGAGGATGTCCCTGCTCTCAGCAGGGGGGTTGGAATGGATGACCTCCAGAGGTCCCTTCAAGCCCAGACTTTTCTATATTTCTGTGTTTCCTGACAGGTCTCTCCTCACTCCCTCGGGACTCCCTGACTCCAGGATCAACCTGTCCACCTCAAAACCTCAAATAAAGCAGCGTTTTGCCCCAGAGCTCACCAGTGCAACTAAGTCGCTGACTGCAGTCTGAGAGTCGCTTCCAGCTCCACCGGGTTTAAATCTCCCGCTGTTTCCAAGGCAACACCTCCAGCCTTGTCACACTCTTGGCCTTACATACAAGAGCTGCCAAAATCTGCTGGGTCTCTCCTTTCTCCCTCAGGCTCCCATGGCTCCAAGAACCCCCGTCCACCTCAAAACCTCAAACAAACCAGAGGTTGACCACAGAGCTCACAAGTTTTGCTGCCTTGCTGATTGCAGTCCGAGAGTCAAGTCCAGCACCACTGCGGTTAAACTCCCATGGTATCCCAGCAACGACGCCAGCCTCAGCATTCTCTAGGCCCCTCACCCAAGAGCTGGTGACTCCCGCTGGGTATGTCCTATCTCCCTTGGAATTCTCTGGCTTCAGGAACGCCCTATCCACCTCAAAACCTAAAGAAACTAGTGCTCAGCTACAGAGCATGCCACTGCTGTTGCCTCTGCCTGGCCAATTGTGTTCTGAGAGTCACTTCCGACTCCATCATGTTTAAATATCCTGCTCTTTCCCTGCAACACCTCCAGCCTCATCACGCTCTCATCCTCACCCACAAGAGCTGCTGACTCCTCCTGGGTGTCTCTTTTCTTCCTCAGGTTTCCCTTACTCCAGGAACCCCCTGTCCACCTCAAAATCTCAAAGAAACTGGCACTCAGCTACAGAGCTCACCAGTGCTGTTGCCCCGCCTCACTGATTGCAGGTCTGAGTGTTGCTTCTGACTCTGCCACGTTTAAATCTACTGCTCTTTCCCCAAAAACTCCTCCAGCCTGGTCATTCTCACAGCCTCACACACGACAGCTGCTGACTTCTGCCGGCTCTCACTTCCTGGGCTTCCCTTGATTCCAGGAATTCCCTGACCACCTCAAAGAAACTAGCACTTGGCCACGAAGTGCTGGTGCCGCTTCTGCACTAACTGCGGTCTTAAGAGTCCATTCCAGCCATGCCATGTTTCAATCTCCTGTGCCTTCTGTGACTACAACTGCAGTCTTGATACTCTCTCTGCCTCATGCGTGAGAGCTCCCAATGCCTGCTGGGCACCTCCTTTCTCCTTCATGCTTCCCTGTCTCCGGGAAATACCCTGTCCACCTCAAAACCTCAAAGCAACTACAACTCAGTAGCAGAGCTCAATGATGTCACTGCCTTGACGACTGACATCTGAGAGTCCCTTCCGGCTGCACCACATTTAAATAACCAACACTTTCACCAGCAAAACCTTCATCCTCAGTGCCAATTGTGGTCTGAGACTCATTTTGGTCTCTGTCGCGTTTAAATCTCACACGCTTTCCATGACAATGCCTGGAGTCTCCCATCACTCTCTTGGCCTCACACATGGGAGCTGCTCTCTCCTGCCAGGCCTCGTTTCACCCTTGGGCTCCCCTGGCTTCAGGAACCCCTTGTCCACCTCAAAAGCTCCAAGAAAACTACCTCTCAGCCACAGAGGTCGCTGCTGCTGTTGCCTCACTGACTGCAGTCTGACAGCTGCTCTGGCTCTGTGGCGTATAAATCTCCCACGCTTAAGCCTCCCGCCTTGTCACTCTGCCTCACACACAAGAGCTGCGGAATCCTGCTGGGTCTCTCCTTTCTCCCTTGGGCATGCCTAACACAGGGAACCTCCTGTCCACCTCAAAACTGGAAAGAAAGCAGCCCTCAGCACCAGAATTTATGGGTGCTACCAACTCACTGACTGTTGTCTGAGAGTCGCTTACGTCTCTGCCGCATTTACATCTCCAGCACTTGCACCTCCAGCCTCGTCACTTCTCGGCCTCACACGAGAGCTCCTGACAGGTCTGTCCTTTCTCTCTCAGGCTCTCCTGGCTTCGGGAACCCCCTGTCTACCTCAAAACCTCAGAGAAACTAGCACTCTCTCACAGGGCTCACCAGTGTCCCTGCCTCATCCATCATCATCTGAAAGGCGCTTCTGGCTCTGCCACGTTTAAAGCTCCAATGCTTTCCCTGGCAACGCTGCCAGCCTCATCACTCAGTCTCACACACAAGAGCTTCTGATGCCTGCTGGCTGTCTCCTTTCTTCATCAGGTATCCAAAGCATCAGGAGCCCGTTGTCTACCTCAAAACCTCAACCAAACCAGTGCTCGGCTACAGAGCTCAACGGTGCTGCTGCCTTACTGATTGCAGTCTGAGAGTCGCCTCCGGCTCCTCTGCCTTCAAATCTCCTGTGCTTTCCCCAGCAACACCTCCAGCCTCATCACTGCCTTGGCCTCATGTGGGAGCTGCTGACTCAAATCAGGTGTCTCCTTTCTCTGTGGGGTTCCCTAGCACCAGGAACCCCTTGTCCACCTCAAAACCTCAAAGAAACTAGTGCTCAGCTACAGATCTCGCCAGTGCCAGTGGCACTGCCTCGCCGATTGCCGTCTGAGGCAGAGATTGCAGAGACAAGCAGAGACTGTCAGTTTGACCCTATCAATATTCACTGCCGTTTAACCAATGTGCCACTAAGAAAGCGAAGGGAGGATGACTTGGCCACACCAAAGCACATCTGCCATCACTCACCCCAGCAAGCGACAGATTCACAAGGGCAAGATATAAATTTTTGAACAGCACCATTACACAGATCAGAAAGAGATCAATGGAGGTTACACAGAAATAACAGCAGCACTGTTTGCAGTGAGTATAATCTAGCACACAGCAAGTCTCTAATGGTCCGTAGGCTTTGGGCTCGCTACATACTAGGTATTTTTCATTGCATAAAAAGTTCTGTTGATGCCTCATTTAAAATGCTATATGAAATTCCCATCGATCATGTTGAAGGCAGACATATCCACAAGTGGCAGGGGAGGGCTCTCAGAAGGATGAGAAGATATGGAGAGCCAGTGCTGTGGGAATGAGCACTGCCTGATTAAGTTAGTAAAACAAAGGCTAGGAAAAAGCCATAGCCACTCTCTATGAATATAACAGAGATGTAAACAAAAGGGAAAAAAAAAAAGGTATTTTGAAGCTTAAATAACTGTTTAAGAGCTCTCTCTATCAAGCTATTTAACAGCACGTAGGAAGAGATACACACATGTGTTTACTTCGGAATATTTCTACCTTTAACAAGACTAAGACAGCCTGTTAACACAAGCCAAGACAAGAAAGATGATGCTCAACTTGCATAAAGTTGGAGTGTGACCAGCCTATGAACAGGGCTACGCAATATCATTTCTGCAAGAGCAGCACATGTGATTTGTTAATCCAGAGAGACAAGGAAAGGACGTCATGCTCACTTGAGCACCAAGAACAAGCCGTAAATTGAATTAGCACATCTTACAGGTGAGCATCAGACTAATGAAGACAGATAGCCTATGGACTGACATCCCTTTATCCCTGCTGACTCCTCCTCCTCCATAAAATCCTTGGCCTTAGCCCCTTTCACACCACCAATCTCATCCTTCCAGTACATAAGCCAATGATTTTCACAAACTTTTGAAACTTGAACCTATCTGTCAAACATGGAAAAGGTGTCAAAATGGCAGGGGAGAACAGAAAGCACAAAATGGTAATGGATGGCACAGTCACACAAGTTACGATCTAGTGCTGTGTTGAGCAAATTTAAGTGCAACTTGCTCAAAACCATACAGAGTAATTGGCAGAGAGAAATCCAGCATTCAGCTGTGAAACAATCCAGTGTTACCACCATTAAGATAATTTTTTCTTCCCTCTTTTTGCTTTTAGAAGAAACTAATATGCTACATCAACAACATTCTGTAATATTAAACAAGCCAGTGATAGAATATACTTAGCAAGACAACAGCCTATAGCAAATGGCTGATACTGGTATGACTGGTACTTTTTAATCAGTTGCAGGCTAGTGACTCTCATACCTTGTAGCTACAGAATGGAATATTGGCCATTTGAAGGCAACTATTTTAAGTCACTATTTACTACTCCTCACAACTCTGCTAAGCAGAGTCACACAGAAAAGCAGATTACTATCAGAAACATCCTACAACTCCTAGTTGAGTGAGACCATCACAGAAAAGCGATGTAACTGAGCCACTCTTTCCTCCAGGTCCTTACCAGTTTTACTTTAGAGGCCAGGCTCTCCGGAAGTTTTGTTCGCAGTTGATTTGTTTCTTTGAACGTAGATGGAAAGCCACTGAGGAAGGCCAGGTCTTGCATTAATACTAGACCTGGAACTTCTTTGTCTGTAGTCTAAAAAACCAAGAAAACAGGGTATTAAAGACCATTTTGAACTTAGAATAATTCACATGTATCTGTCCATCATTCATCAAGTGACAGATTTAATATTGTGTATATTTTGTCACTTAACCCAAACTTCAAAACTGAAATAAGGGTTATTTCAAAAGCATTCACTTCTTATTGCATGTGAATAATGGGAATAGTACAGAAACACTTTCTAACAAAATGTACAAGAAGTTTAACATGCACAAAAGCTAATCAACAGATTTTAAAAGTACATACCAAGTAACCCCTCCATACTACATGTTTACTGTTGTCTTTTAACATTCCAGAATGGGCAGCTTCAACTAGAATACATAAAAGGCATCACAAATCAAAAACTGGAAGTCACTTCTTTTGTATACTCTAGTGACTAAGATGCACTTTTGCAAATTAAAAAGATTTTGGATATATACGGTGTGAAGAGTTGTCCTTCTAAGTGCTAAATAATTTTTGCTGGTATATAAACAGCAGTGGTTGGGCTAGTGGGTGGTACTGGTCAGGCACTAAACGAAGTAAGAGGCCCATTCCTGCTCAAAGATCCTGCTTATGTATGCTGAACACATGGGTAATTTTGTTTTAAGGTATGCAATGCTTTGAACAAAAGCAGAATTTGTTTCACAATATTCAAACTAGACTTCACAGCAATTAAAAGAGGATTTCTAATCTCCCTCCGTCTAAACCACAGCCTTCTGAGATTATCAGTGCAACACAGATAGTCAGATATCACATTTTTGTTTTGCAATAGTCTTTTAAAGCATGGAACTCTAATCATCTGTAATCACTTGTCTGGGAGGTAAACAAACAGTATCATTAATGTCATCGTTTAGAGGAACTGACTGAGGGCAAAAGACGCTGAATGACTTGCTACAGTCAAACAGAAAATTAGTGGCAGAGTCTGTAATGAAGAAAAAAACCCAACTAATTCCCAGCAACTTACTAAAAAGCTTCCTCTAGAAAACTGGCTGCAATCTGACAAACAGGTTCTTACCATCCTTAGGGCTATCAAAAACAATTACTGTCACATTGGTAGAAGGATTTTTTGGTTTTGCTACAAAGAACATATTGTTAGCAGCTTGTAAAGCGGGATGAACGGACAGCAGGTCTTTCAGTGTGACATTTGTCGGCAGCGCAGGATCCAGGACAAGCATTGGCACTTTGATGCAGTGTGTCAGCAAACACTCCAGTTGCTTCTCACTACAGCAAAATACCAAAGGTATATTTAACACCAGTAGAAAAACTAAGACAAAAATTGATGTTAGATGCAATGAGAGATGTTTTTGTAAAATCTGATCAATTGTTTCTAACATATGCTGAGGCGGGAAGAAAATTACTAAAAGCATGCTTATTTTGCTGCAGAAGACAAATAACTAACTGCTACAGTTTAGCTCTTTCCCATAACTTTCCAAGATTTCAAAGTTTGCCCACAGAGGAGGCTTTCTAAAGATCTCTTAATAGCAGAACGACCAAGCCAAATGAAGAATGGGACGGCACAGACCAGACCCTGCCACTTCCTGGCAGCACAGCCACAAGAGGCTTAGGTCCTCCAGAGACAGTTACTTGCAACACCGTATGTACAAATGGCAGGTGAAAGCAATGCTGAGAAAAATTTCATGCTTTTGAATTATAAAATGCCAGGTACAGATGCATTAAAAATCCATACTCAGAATAGAAACTGCCTCAAACTAGTGACAAAGAAACACTTTCTGAACTTCAGAAATTGTCACAATTTAAGAAGTTCATTTATTTATGTCACAAAAACATTACTTTTATCAAATATATATATTAACATGCTGTCAAATCTGCCTGAAGTGACATAGAAGGAAAGCATGCACAAGCTATAGAAAACCAAAGAACATCCCCAACCAGCACCTGCTTTCAGCTAATAAAAAACAATTTATTCCAATTTATGCCCATAACCACAAAAACTCACCTCTTCTTTGTTGGTTCTGTTGCATTCTTTCCAAGGATTTCCCTATTACAAAGTTAATACAACTGTATTAAATAACACTGAGTTAACAGTATGGAACTTGAGTCTCATTTCAGATTGTTAATTGAGTCAGGGACACTTTGTGAAAGCACCGATAACCCAGTTGTAAAACTGCCAACGCCTTGCAGTTGGCTTTGCCAAGGCAAGGACAGGCTGACACGCGTGCCCCTCACCACTCACCCTCGTGCAGCATAGCTCAAAAATTCTCGGTTGTGCTGACAGCTGTGGCAAGAGCCCTTTTTTTTGATAACAGGTTTTTCAAGGGTTATTATTAGATTACTTATGAAACTGATGTTGATAGGAAATACACTGGTAAGAATTCAGGACTAAGTGACCCGAAACTAGGCTGACTTGATTGTTTTGACTAACATATATATATTCTGATAAGGTCTATCATGCATTTGCTGTGTGTGTAGAATGAGGATTAAAGATAGTGCAGTGCTCATGATAAATAATAATCATAAAAATATCAGGGTACCCTTCTGTACACACCCCAACAGAGAAAACCATCACCCAACAAACTGCTCTCTCCCGGTGAAATACAGCATGTGGATTATGACTAGCTCAATTCAGAAAGTTACAACTCACTAAGTTTTGCTATGCAATACAAAATACAGACTCATTAGCAGAGATTTACAGCATCATTGCTCTTGTCTTCAAGATATACTGATGCCATGAAACAGCTTTTAGCAACAGTGCTAACTGATTTTAAAATACATGGAAAAAAAGTTATCTACAAGGGAGAGAACTCGGTGCCCTGTAGATAATGCATGTGGCATGGACAAGAGTCTTACTCAGAAGCTTGGTATCAACTTTCCAAATCAGCATTTTGGAAAAAAATAACATTTGTTTTCCCCCTTGTAAAATAGGAATCACAGCACGAGGGATGACAAAGCTAAACCCACTAACATTTGCTGTATGAACTGCTAGGAAAAGATCAGTATAAATATGAAGGCTTTTCAGAGCTGAGACCATGTTTATGTATAAGCTGTTTACATTTAATGTATTTAAAGTTCTACTAATATTTTCATTGTTTAAGTAGCACAAAGAAGCTCCAGAATTTGACTTGGCATCACATCAGCAGTGGTACCTAAACTGCAAGTCACAAGATGCCAAAAATCAGACCAATCTGCTCTCTTGTGCAGCAAGTTGCATAGTTTAATTCAGATTAGTCTGAATTAAACTATTACAATCCTTAAGATACAGGCTTGTTCTTCCATTTAGCATATTTTCTGGCCAAAACAGATGGCGGAATCACTTATTAACAACTAAGTCAATGGTTACAAGACACAAACCAAGGTGTCTAAAGCAGCCTCTGTTTAAAGCAATTTTGCAGAACAGAATCTCACAATCAGTAATACCAAATTCAGTAATACCTGCCTTTGCCTCCTTAGTTAGAGGGCTGGCTCATATCGTTATAACATTAATAAATTATTTTCCTCTAAGTTTCAGTGTTTGGGAGACTACAAATCTAAATTTAAAAAGACACCCTTAAGAACCATGATTAAGATTTTATTAAGCCCATTATAAAAGAAATACTGGGGGGCTGTTGGGGTGGAGGAGAGAAAAGCTAATGACAAAAGATTATACATTTGAGATACAGTTTTATGATTATTATTTACAAACTGAGTTATAGCAATCAGTAAGAAGGACATACACAAAGCACAGGTTTTTGTATGGCATTTTACAAATTCAAGTAAGAACAGCCTTAATTACTTTAAATTATTATGTTTTGTATCTTAAACAGTTTTCTGATTAGACAAATCTAGAACTGAAACAAGGTTTTGAGAATAATAAAATGGAGAAGAAAATGCACTTTGAATTTTCATGTTGAGTACCACGGGAGCAAAACAAAGAAGGCTAGTACTGCATTAGAATGCTGCTGTCGGTTACAGGGAAAAAATACACGAGATTATTACCTCATTATTTTCTGTTCTTCCTCCATCTGCTCTCTGACCTGTTGCAATTCTTTGATCAGTTCAACATCCGTGCCGTTCACCCAGGTGTACACCACATCAATCGGCATGGGTAAGCAAAGCCTACATAATCCAAATGAAAGCTACGTGAGCTGTTTAATATTACAAAACAGGTGTTTGTGGCATCCTACAACAGCAATTTCTGTCTAACAACAGAAATACTTGGAGTCTGAGCTGCAAACAAGACAAAACAAAAAGCTTCTCTTTAGTTATATATATATATCATCTCTTAATTATACACAAGCCTTTGACAAAACAGCACAGCCATAAAACCAAAAAGGATGTAAAGCAGCTACAACAGCTGAGTAACTACATAAAGTCTGAACTTTAGTCTCTAAATTTCACTGACTTGAACCTGTAACGCAAATCCTTCAAACCCATAAGCTACTTCTCAAATCAGTACCAGCATCCAGGCACATCCTTAATTCACCAGCCACATTAGACAGGACAGCACAAAGTATAAAGACTTAAATAATACATGCTGTTATTTAATTGCGCAGATCCAGTAAGATTTCAGCAGGATGAGGCATCTATCTTAGGAATGCCTCTTAGATATTAACAGAGCATTTCATAAACCAACAATATAAGTAGGCCACATGAATTCAGACCCTAGATACAGCAGTCAAGTTCATTCTTGACACAATTCAATATCCTGAAGCTGCTTCTGGACAGTTACAGATTTCTAAGCATACCCAAGGGGTTTGGGTACATTTCTTCTATTTGTTTACGATAACCTCCCCTCCAAGGTCCATAGCTTTGCTTCAGCAGGTACTCCAGGCTACTGCTATAGGTGAATTTCTCAGTCCGAGACAGCAAGAGGATGCCCCATCCATTATTTTCAAAAGTTCCAGTGTCAAGCTATTCAATAACTGCCTGAACTGTAGCTGGCCTAGTAAACATGGAGCACTTCCCTAATGCTAAGATCCACAGGGTCACACAATGAGGTTTCCACAGAAAGGTGTTCCCTCCCCACCTACTGCATCCTTGAAAAAGCACTCAAAGACTCCAAGCTTACAGGCCAGTATCTCCTCCACCTACCCTTGCACAGTATGACATGCAGACAACTTCTATCCAGCTTCATTTTCTACAGGCTGAGATTCAATAACTGAAGCACAAAATTTGGTAAAAGGGCAGCTGATAGCTGGTCACAGCACATCAGACAGGAACATTTTGTACTCAATTCATCATTGTTCCTAACTGAGCTACAACAATTGGAGGATAACTGTGGGTCAGCATGAACATCTAAGCAGCAGCACCGCCCTCCCCAGCAATACCACCCAATCAGAGAAAGTCTCTTGCCTCTGACATGCAGCACTCTGCAGAAGGCTACTGCCTTAACTGGCAAACAAAGTCAAAATATTGATTAAAACTACCTTCTAATCAGTATTCCACTTCTTTCCTAGAAGGGGACACTAGCTCCTGACTCATTAACAGGTGCAGCTCAGAGCATGCTTTGAACTAAAAAGTCTTCCACATGATTAGAAATTCAATGGCAGGAGTTCTTACAGGTTTTCTACATCTGTTGTGATCAGTTCAACTTTTGGATGGACAGTCCCTTGAATGTTACAGCCAGGACAAGAGTGCTTTAGGTGGAAGCACCCAACTCCAACTGATTTGAAAAATGCCCAGCCCTCAGTCTTTTGGGAAAAGCACAGCATTTATTTACACAGGTTTATATTAAAGAACAGAAAATGTCCAAAAAAAATAAAAGCCTCAACTTTCTAGGGTATGAAGCAATTTTGACTTCTGTGAAGGCTCTCCCCAATTTACCATTTGCTAAAAGTGTGTTTCTAAGCAACAGCACATATAACTACCTAACTTGCTACACTTAATTGTTAGCATTGAAATGATGTCACATACAGCCAATGGCTAATAAACTGGACAGAGAAAAGGCATTTTGTGTCAGATGCTGGTATGTAAGCTCTGAATTAACCCTGGCATAGCAAGCTCATATATTTTGAAAAGTATGGAGAGGTATTTTGCTTTAAAATTAAAAAGGAACAGGAGAGCCACTTCTGCATTATCCTTCTCAAACACTATTTTTAATATGCAGAGTCTCTTGCAAATTGTTCAAGGTCAGAAAAGATCAGAACTTTCCCCCTCCCCAAATTCTGTAGCTGTGCTTGCTTCTCCTTGGTGTGGATTTAGGTATTTGGCCCTCATCACAAATACCAGTGTGGAAAACAGATTAAGCCCAAAATGAGCTGCTTAAATAGTAATTATGTAACACCCTTCTACAGAAAATCAGAAATTTTCCCAATTGCTACTTATTTTAATATCAGCAAGCACAGACTTTGGAAACTTCCTTGGAGAATCCCAGACAATAAATTGAGATTAGTTTTGGATACTTGTTTACATTTTCCTCTTTCAAAAATGTACCCATTTTTTTTACTTACAAACCTAAAGCTTTCATAAGATCCTGCTGAAGACAAAGTGAGAGCCACCAGCTCTGCCAGATAGGACACGAGACCTGTCACATGCTTCCTCTTCTATGCAATGCTTCCCATACCCGTGATGAGCCACAGTCATAGTCGAGATGGCAGTTAGAAGACAAAGCCTCATTGTCTCAGCATCTACTGCTGCAGAAGTAGAGCAGCCTCTGGATCTCTCCCAAGCTACCATACATTGATCTCCAACCTTGCTGAACCTCTTTATGAAAAAGTGTAAGTCAATTACACCTTTAATCTCCCCCCAGTAAACCTCGGTTGTTCATTGTTATTGCTGCTCCAGTCGTTCTTGGCTTCCTAATTTGTGCTTCTTTTCCTCTCCAGTCTCAATCTGCTCAACAGTTAATGGCTTCCCAACCACTGATGGCTCTTGCTGAACCGTACTGAAATCAGTCTGAACATCTTAAAAGCTGAGGATTGTTCCTTCACTTTTTTTTTTTCATACATATTTTTTGAGTTTTAAATGTGATTTGACCATGTGCTAGAATAGCAAAATTACACTTCAGTATTTTCCAAAATGCAGAATTTACTGGTAGGGAATAGTAAACTACACTTCTCACCCAGGACACTCATGCATGCAGCTCCATTATTTAGTTTCCTTCTCTTCCTTTTATTTTCATACCAAAACTGAGTCTTCAAAAAAGGTGGCTTGGAAAGAGCCCTGGAATTTCTGCTCCACTGTCTCAAGCTGTGCAAGAGCCTGGGCAATAACTAGGAAGTTTAGCAACTGACATGACTACCTGGAAAATGCAACAGCCAGGATGCCAAAGGATACCTGACAAGAGGGAAAAGCAAACTGAAGCAATTGCTGAACTTTGAGCCAAAACAAGAAGTCGTCCTTGGTCTGGCAGAGAACAGTGTTCAATAGGTGTAACTAATGATGCCAGCAATATCACTGATATCTTAGGAAGAAGAGGTTTTTGAGTTAATCATAAGGAGCATGTCAACATGCAAAAACTCGTCTACATTTTACACTGAGGTTTTCTTTATTAAAGTTTGTAACACATCTGTTTGACAAGAACAGATATTTTCCTGCAAAACTCCTAGAAGTTAACACTCCTTTAATTCAGTTGAAGGTCTATTAATATTTCCTAAAGGCCATATAGATCTTACTTTCTGCTAAGCAGTGGATCCTGCTTAATTTCCAAAGCAAAAAGCTTCCTGTTCTTCGATTCTGACTATTTTTCCCTAACACTAAAATACAAACTGCTTAAAAAAAAAAAAATCAAAACTGAGTCCAAAAACCTCAGGTTAAGTAAAAACAATGTGGCACCCTACATGTTGCATTGATACCAGACTTAGAAACTCCATCAAACCACCACTGATACAGATACTGCAAGATGAGGTCCATTACTGCATTCATCAAATTTGACAAAAGCAAACTTAACCCTTGACAAGGGACTTCTAAAAGTTAATGGACAACATATGTTTCTACAGAGACTTTTTGTTGGTGTGAATTTTTATGGGAAGCTGGGATCTACATACAGATATCACAATAAACCTCCCTGTCACACCTGACATGAATATTAAAGACACATGGGTGAATGGGAATAACCTAAGCACCCCTCAGGAAAACCTTAAGCTCTTGTTCAGGTGGCCAATAGTTCCTCCCTAGGCACCAGATGTCTTGCTCAAACTCACAGAAAACAGCACTGGGTTAAGACATGCTTTACACAACCAAAATGAAGAAAGCAAGCACACTGCAGACATGGGAACTGACAATAAGTTTTCTAATTTTGTTTTGAATAGATTTGACCATTTTATAAAAGCACTGTACTTAATTATCACAAAGTCAGGCATTTGAGTATTGACAGAAACAAATTACTATGCTTCCACTTCACTACTGCAGAAACATGTCAATGTTAAGCTAGTCCTTTGTATGAGCTGTATCGCTTTGCATCCATCTGTATCCCTCAGAAAACAGGAAGTGGGGTAAGAAATGAGACAATAAAAGTGTGTAGTATCCACTGACACCATGCAATGTACTGTTACAGAGTTCTCACACTAGCTAAAGCGTGACAAACCTATCTGATCCTTTCTGCTGTCCTGTGATTCAACAAACCTCAAGGCAGATTAAGCATCTGCTTTCAGGGTTGTTTTTTTGTTGGTTTTGTTTGTTTGTTTGGCTTTTGCTGGTTTGGTGTTTATGTTTGTGTTTTCGTTGTTTTGTTGTTGCTTGTCTTTTGTTTAATTTCCAGTCAATTTCCAGTATCAACACTTAAAGAGTCAGATGGTATCTCCTCAGCAGCTTCTTCCATCTACCAGTTCACAGTCCACTGACTTCCTGAGCAAAAGATCCCATGACTATTCAGACACAAATGATGAAACCACAAGAAGTCATGTAGCAGTTAACACAACTGAAACAAATGACCCATATGACTTGGTTTCCATCTTGCTGTGAGCGACTTCTCCCATGCACTCAGCTGTAAAAAAGCTGCTTCTTACTAGCTTTGTGACTTCTCTTCTAAATAATACCCCTCATGAGCTGTCACAACAATAAAATGTAAGGCAGATGAAAAATAACTTTTCAAAACACTGAAAGTTGGAATTTTAAGCACAGAGGAACAGTAGTTATCTCTTCCTATCTTAGTGTGGAAAATATGTCATGTCCTCCCTGTACTGTTAATATTATCACAATTTTGATGCTTCATTAGAGACTGCATAAATTAAATGCATTTAAAATGTAAATTGTTATATGACTAGAGCTTCCAAATGCCAAACATCTTCCAAGCTGTGATATGAAGCACTAACTCCCAATTTTACAAACATGAAGCCTAAAATTAGCTGCAGATTTAGAGCCTATACAATAAGGCCCTACTCAACAGTATGTTACTTCATCTAAAACATTTGATTTAAATATCTGAAAAATTATTGAACAGTAAAATGTGCAATACTGTTAACTGCAAGTAAAGCTCACCGATTCTGAAATGATTTGCCAGCAACGTTGTCTCTGTATGAATCAAACATAACATGATACTGGTCTCTACTCCACTCCAAGACAACCTGCAAAGAAAAAAAAACACAAACAAAAAAAACCCAACACTTGATGTTACCACCTTCTAAAATTAGAACTTAAATTTTTCCTTTTGAGATGTTTAATCACAATCAATTTCATTCAAAATGATCTCTGCATTAATGCACAACTGACCAGACCTTAATCCAAACTAAGTAATTACACTGAGCCAGCAATCAGTTCTGAAACTCAAAAACACACTTGATTTAAACAAACTTTAGCATTTTCTCATCAAGAAAGGATTTCATGTTTCTCAGACACACTGTTTAAACTTCTGTTGATTTAGTTTACCTCCCTCTTAACTCTAAGGCTTTACAAAAATATATTCCCCAAACTGAGACCTAAACCAAATATACTTCAATGCAAGCAGGAACCCCCTACCCACCCCCCACCCCCAGTTTTGCTAATCTTCCTTGCTATTTCATACAGGACACACTGAAGTACACCTCTGAAATCTAACATTTGCAAACAGCCAGGCCAGAGCATATCAAATTATTCAAATTAACCTGACCACAAATTGCAACCACAACAGCTCTTTCCCAACAGAGCTTCTGTACAGCTGACACTGCAGCCAGACGAACCCACCAGCAAAGTATTTCTGCAGGCTGCAGCCTCTCTTCCATCCCCCTGCATTTCCGCCACCCCCTTTGAGCTTGACACGAGTTCACCTGACCCTACAGTGAGCCAAGTCATGGAGCTAAAGCAAAGGAAAGATGAACCTTCAAAAACCAGAGCACTTGACCTTCCTCTGTTTGCCTGTTGAAGCAGATAAGAAACGGTGGGAACAAACAGCTGAAGGCAGGTTTGTCTTCCTCACCTTCATCCAGCCGTCAAGGTTGCTTAGCTAAAAGGTCAAGCTGAGCCCTACCTAAATGCTTTGCCAGTTGTCCTCATTCCCTAATATTTTCATGTATTAGCTATACAGGGTACCAATCACAAGCTAATTTTTACTTTGGAAAGCTGCAATTTTACATTCCATTTCCATTCCTAAATGTACACATATACACACACAAAACAGAGGCACACAGTTATGTTTCCATTCCTAACAGAAGACATCATGGTTCTAAACAGAAAAACAAAACCAACTCTGACTTTTCAACACTAAAGATGCTTAATATGCTTTGATAGAAAGAAAAAAAGATAAATAATACAAAATATTTACGTTCTATTTTGAGGTAAACTTGTTAGGGTATCTTTTACAGTGGAAGTCCAACCTTAAAAGCTACAGTGGCATCTTGTGCTGCTTTAGAGATAAAGTCGTAGTGGCTTATTTTACCTGCTTAAGTATCCATTTATGGGTGCTGGAGAGGAAAAATAAATACCAGGAAAGCATAGTATGTACCTTACACCTCTCTCCTAGGTTTAAATTTTACTATTGCTTATTTCTTGTATTATGGGAACTATGAGCTATACCATTTCTCAAAGGTAGTATTCAACACCATACCATAAAGACTACCTCCCTCCCTTTTAAGAAGATTACACATCTCTGCATGCCCGTGACCACTACAGCAAGTAAAAGACTTTTAGAGAGCAGGGAGAATGGCTGAGTGACAAGCACAGACAGACACAATTCCTGTCAAGGCTGCAGACAGTCTCTGTGACCAAGATGACATCTGTGCAAGTCCATTCCCCTTATACAAAGGGCACACAATTTCCCAGGTGAGAATAAAAATCTCCTCCCTTAAATACCAAAGTTGGAAAAAGTCTTAAAAACATGGCATTTACACTTTTTTATGCACAAGTCATTGTGTCCTTCTGCCAAATGCATGTTTAGTACAGCACACACTGAACAATATCCACAGAAACATTTGCTACTACTGATAAAGATTGACACACGCTGATCTTCCTCTAGAAGAAATACACAAGTATTTGAATAAAAATGTAATTTATTATAAGAATAAAAAGATCTCCAGAAGAAAAACTTTAACTATTCAAGCCTTAACTTTTTGCCTTTATGCAACTATAACCAAAAAGACACTGGGCAGATCTCTTTAGAAACACACACAGGGAAATTGTTAAGCTCTTCCCACCTGATACTTTTGTTTCCCTGTAACTGTTTCCTCCTATCCCATTATCTGTGTTGCAATAACGGCCTGGGGGCTGCTTTGCTTCAACTTTACATATTGATATTATAAAACCACTAAGGGAACACTCTCACTGGAGAGACACTCCCTCTATTAGGAGGTAGCATAGCAGACAGACCATACCAGTAGCTCTGCTGTGTTTCAGTTATAAAGCATTTTACAAAGTTGAGCGACCTACAGAAGGACAGCCAAGAAAAGTTTAAAACCAGATTGTCCTCAAAGTTAAAGCTCATCTTACTACAAGGTGACAGCATTGGCTTAGACCTGGCTACCCTCTATGTTTTTGCAAAAATGTTCCTGAATCATGATTAATGCACTGTTATTTCATTGTCCTCAAGCATTTTCTTGCAATTAAGCTCATTTTCAGCTTAATTTTCAGGTAAATGATTTTCCCTATCTGTTCATTTTTGCACCAACATTAATATTGAGATTAGCACAAATCTAAGTAAGCAGATCTAGTTTTGCCTATTAGGACAAAAAAAAAAAAAAAGCTGTCTCTGGGGGAAAGCAGAACTGCAAACCCTGCTCAGACACCAGGGTCTGATAAGCATTACCTCATGCTTTTTACTGCTGGACAATTCCCTGCTGATTGTAAAAAATGGTTGAAAATTTCTAGAAAGACTTGGTATCATTTTCAAAAGTCTTATATATTTTTATTAGTTGCTGCCTCTGTACTTGAGAAGTGCTATCCCTTCCCAACGCAGTCATCAGAAGGTGTTTGTTCTCCTAAGTCCCTAAACTAACACTGCTTACCAAAACACACTTTATATCATAAAAGTAAAAAGCAAAACACACGCTAACATCCCTTACCAAGCTCACTTACCATCGTTGCAAAAAAAAAGTTTCTCTCAATTTCTGTATGGTCATTCCACAAAATGTAGGAGTTTTGTTGGTGGTTTTCTGTTTCTTTGTTTTAAAACACTGCTGGTCACTTTTTTCTTAACATATAATTTTGGAAACTTACTCCTACATAAATCTGCCAGTTCTAAGCTTTGAAAACAGTTCTAAACACACAGACTAGAAGTAGAAAACTGAGAGTTGGTAGGAAAATAATTAAGTAGTGATAATATAAATAACATAATAATAAATTAAGTAGTGATTTTGACGGGTTCTCAGTTAAACTGGCCATAATTTGGACAACTATTGAAGAGTTTTAAAAAAAAACTTTAAAGTTCTAAGTCCTAAAGTTGGGTTTAGCTCCCTATTCTGAAGAAAAGCAAAACTACACTCAAAGTTTCACAGCACCAGGAAGTATACAGCAATCCAAGCTGATGATCATGTACAAGCAGGTGCCTAAGAGTAACACACAATTAATTAGCTGATGGTTTTCAAGTGTTTCCCTGAAGTTGTGAACCCTGCAAGAGAGCATGGGTGAAGTACTTTATGCAAAGAAGGTGTACAGACACACACACAAAAAGTTCTGATTGTGCTATACTCGGGAGTTTCAGATAATACTCCTTTTGGCTTTTCATTTTTTTCCTCTATCTGAAAGGGCCCATCACAATAAAACAGGGAAGAAAAAAAGAGACACACCACGCACACAAATAAAATAAAAATAATTTAGGAATCAGGAGATTCCAGACTGTTTGCATTTAACACTGCCATCCTTTTACACTGACAAAATAATGTCTTTAATTCCTTGAATATTTACTGTATTCTCAAACACTGCACTAAGTCAGGACTGGTTTCACCCCCCCAGATTGTTTCACTGATGACTTCCAGAATAGATAGTGTGATATGAATGAAGCTTTAAAACATACTTTACATCTGTATGAAGTGATATATAGAAAAAGTGGAGGTTATGTTGCATCATGTACAAAATAGCAGGCAAACTGAGTAAGGCAACACAGACTGGCGAGCTGTAGTCAGCTTGGAGACAGGCTACATTTAACTCCTTAAACTCCGGAAAGGAGAAAGACTCTGTCACGGTTGACATCGAAAGGTTACATCCAGCCCAGGCGTTAAAGGAGTCCAATAAAACACAAACACGGTACTAATAAAGCACCTGATTAGGGAAGTGGAAAAAAGAAAACCAAACAAAAAACATACCCAAAGCACCAACAAGAACTCAGGAGCTCCTGAAGCAGGCAGATTTTTCCCATCTCTCCTCTGCCAGAGCCCGACAAACAGGCTAGAAAACACCTAACAACCCCCCGGGGGCACTTAACGCCAGGGTCACGCCTGGTGGTGTTACTCCCCACGGGCGCAAGTTACGCGCCAGCCCTGCCAACAAGTGCGAGGCAGGCGGCGTGACGAGCCAGAGCCGCACACAGCATGCGGGAGACACAGCCCCGGGAGCTTCGGCAGGCCTGGAAACTGACAGAGACACGAACGCCGCCTGTGACACCGTAAACGTGGCACACGGGGCTGCTTCGTGCCGCTTCTCTGCCGCGGGGGGTAACAGCCCAGCGGAAAAAGGGAGCACCGCAAAGCACGTCTTCTCCCTGAAGTGTTAAGACAGACAGACAGATACATACATCAGCACGCACGCCCGAGCTGCTTGCTGAAGAAGCTCGCTGCTCACGGGGCATAACAACTGCCCGGCTCCCAAAAGGGAAAAAAGCCCCGGACCAAAACGCACCCGCGCTCTCCGGGCCGTGCAGGGGCGGGACCCCGCCGGGCGCCGCTACTGCTGCCGCCTCTCCCCGCTGGCACCGCTCGGCACGGCACGGCCAGAGCTGCCCGGAAGAAAGGAGGGGAGGAAAGGGAAGAGAAGGGGGATAGCCACGCCACACCGGCGCGGCGCCCGTACTAACCTCCCCGAACTGCAGGGCGGAGACGATCATGAGGACGAGTCCCCCGAGGCAGAGGCAGGGCCCATACCTGTGCGACAGGCAGGTATAGGTCTGGCGCTGCAGGAGCTTTAGCAGCATGGCCCGCCGGCGGCCGCCACCGCCGCCGCCGCCGCCCCCAGCGCGGCCCTGCGCGGCGCGGCGCTCCCCAGCTCGCCTCACCGCACTGCCGTGCGCGGGGCCGGCCGGCCGGGCGGGTCCCGCCGCCC
>JANHFX010013955.1:0-51547 GCA_027560015.1 Chloroceryle amazona | reverse complement strand
ATGCGAGACAAACAGCCGTTCGTTTCAATTTTCTCTTCCAACTCCAACAACAGAAACACAGCCCCTTAACACCCCCACAACACTCTCCTTGTCACTGCACTGCATCTTCTGAGCTGCAAATGGTGCCTCTCTTCTCCTCTCGGGATGAGGGACTGAGATGTTCTGCTTTACCTCCCCCCGCAGATGGTACCCCCCGCCGGAGGCCGACGCCCCCCCACCCCAGCCGGCTCGGCAGGCTCCATGGCCTGTCCTGCTCAGTCCGGGAGCTGCATACGCCCGCCCTCCTTCCTCTTAGAAGCGCGCTCTCCATTGGCTGAGGCCGGGCGCTTTTGCCAATCAGGAAGCGGCTATCATGGAGGAAGGGAATAAATACAAGATGGCTGCTCATATAAAACCAGGCAGTGGGCTTCGCCCAGGCGATGGGCGAATAGAAGGTTTAACCCGCGCTCTGACGGTTGTGTACCGTTCCTGCCCGTACTACTGCCGCCCCCCTGGGGGGAGCGAGATCCTGACCGTTGCTGGCCACAGCTGCGCTCAGCCACTCCCCGTAGATCAACGGTGGGGCCGAGGCCAGGCGCGGCGACCGAGAGGCCCGAGCTAGGCCCTGCGCCCTCCTTTCCGGGAGAGCGGCGCCGGCCTCGCACCCCCCCGCCTGCTGTCCCGCCGCTCGCTTCCAACGCGGTCCAGCTCTGGGCGGCCATGGCTGTTTCCAGGTCGGTAGAAGCCGGGAACGGGGCGGGAAGGAGGGCTGGCAGCGGCGGCCCAGAGTCCCCGGCCCTCTGTATGGCCTGGCTTCTGGAGGTGCTGGGTGAAGAGGGGTGCCCGGTCTCCACCTCGTCTTGCCTCGGAAGCTTGCGGAGGCCTCGCCGACACTTTTACGCTCTTCAGTGGCATGGGCCGCCTCGGTGGGCTCTGGGGGTGGCTGCATGTTCGGGCGCCTGGGTTTGCTTCCTGGCCTGGGGTGACTCCCGTGCTTAGCGCACAGGGAAGCCCCCTCCCTTCCTCAGGCCACAGGGGCTCTGCCTGGGCCGTCTCGGGCTTTTTCCTGAATCCGACACCTTCGTTTTGTTGGCCAGCTCTTCCTCGGGTTAAACTGCTAGTGAATAGAGGATAATAATATCGAGTCTCAAAACCATGCAAGAAACCGTTTTGCCTTTCAGAGTACTTAGTTGTAAAGAAATCTAAATAAAAGAGGCTTCCATGGAGAAAAGTGATTAGTTTGTTCTGGCTCTGCCTCAAGATGTTGGGTAGTATCTGCTTACACACATGTGCGCTGGGGTGTGCCAGTGTTTAAAGTATTCACAGATGCAGATGTATGTCTTAATAGAGTTGTTCTATAAAAAAATGCTGAGCACAAATTCCTGCCATCTTTTTTTGTGTATGTGTGTGAAATGGGCATCTTAAGCTTCCTAACAGGATAGTTGAAAGGAAACCATAAATCCAAATTAACCTTGTGATAGATTATCTTCGAGTCACATGTTGGTAGTATCTCTGTATTTCCAAAGTGCTATATCAAAAGCAAATTCTCTTTCTGAAGCAGTGCATGAATAAGTTTACAATTCTATGTGGCACAGTAAAGGTGTGTGCATTTATAATGGAAATCCATTATTAATCAACATCTGTAACAGCAATACACCTTAAGATTTCTAGTAGCAAAAGTCTGAGCTTTGTTGTTTCTACAAAGTATCCCTTTATCTTATTCTACTTTTTTTTTTGTCAACATATTATGTGTTAGGGTATTGGGCTTTTTTCCAGAGCTGTCCTTAAGAATGTGGAAATAGTAAGGATTGCTCTAACAAGACTACTGTGTATGTTAAAATACTATTGTAAGTCATATAAAATAGAGTAGTATTCTAATTACATAAGGTCTGTGTGAGTCTGCCTAAATAACTGTCCTAATGTACACGTGATACGGGAGCTAACTGGAATACCAAGATACAGCTCTTCATCTGTGTGTTCAGGTGTCTATTAAGATGGGTTTCAGATTCAGTTACTGATGTTTCTGTAAAACCACAAGACTTCAATGAAAAGCAGTAGTGCTCTATGTAAAGACTTAGTTAACACCTGCTTGGTCTTGTAACTGACAGGGAAAAAATACAGTTTTGGAGAAGGCTTATACTAAGCTTCAGTGTGTAGCACTGAAAAGCTGGTATATTAGTAATGTCATGTGTAACATTTTGAACTTAAAGCTGTACTCTGAAGCATTATTTCACAATTTAAGCATAAGATATAGAACTTTAATGGTGCTGTAATACTTGTCAGTTGGTATGGAAGTATTTCAATTCCACATGTAAAGTTCATAAAAGGATTGCAAACTTTTGAATGCTGTAACATTTTGTTTATTTCTGGGAAATGCCAGTGTTTCCATGAGTGTAAGAAGTGACACTGTGTTAATTTAGCCTCATGAGTGTGTTTTAATAGGGTAAGACCTGTCCATGTCCCTTTGAAGTAACTCTTGACAAACGGATATTTCAGCTGCTGGGCCATAGGAACATTGATGATATAATGTCACTGATGTTCTTGTAAATAAAAAAACCCAACTTTTTATTTCAGAACATGGAATTGCAAAGGTTCTTTCCTTGCAGAGGTATTAAAAATAAATATTTTGTACACTTACATATCAAGTAATTATGCTTCCATAAAGGATGTAGTTCTTCCAGCTTCTGTACCAGCCTCATTTAACTGCATTTTTCCTCTAGGTAGTTAGTTACATTTTCTATTTTCGAAGGACCAGTAAAATAATACCAAATGACTTTATACAAATGTGGAGAGTTAGGAAGAAGTTTATTCAAAGTAATCTTTCTCTAAGGCCCATAGTTCTTGCTGAGTGAATAATGAACATAGATATTAACAAAAAACTAATTAGGGTTCTGTTAGTCATCCTTTAAAAAATTTGAATTTTTGGAGGTGGATGTAGGGTTATTTTTACATTCTCAAATGATCAAGTGTTGTTTTCAAAGTAAAAATTAGTTTCTACTATTTTGACCATTTCCCAAAACTAGTCTGTTCTGGAAGATCTAAACTACAGGAGAAGCTTTAAAATATTTCAAAGTTTAGACCAAGATTTATTTTGAGTGTTTTTGCTATTAATAAGGTCATCCTATAAATAATGGCCATTTAATCTATTAATTACATATTCTGATATCTTACTCTGCATTACACATATACATGCTTGTTTACCAGGATCTGCTGTTACATGGACTGAAGACTTGGTTCTCTATGATGCTTCTGTCAGATTACACTAGAAAACAGACCTAAAGGTGCAGAGCAGTAGATACCTCATACCAAAAGATGTTTCAGAATAGTTCCTTTATATATGCTCATGTCTTTGGTAGAAGAGACTAAGTAATGAACACAGTCATCCAGCAGTATGTATAGGTGGGTGGGAAGGTAGATCCTCTTTCTGTGAATGTGCAAGCTACTTCGGTAGGGTTTATCTTCTGTCTCCAGTCTTATGTGAAGTATCATGTTTGCATAGATAATAAGAAAAAAAATTCTTGATAGTGGAACTGAGAGGAAAAAAAAAAGTAAAGTTTTTTTTAAGCTTTGTTCCTATAAAGTATATAATCCAAGTGAATAAATACAATGGCTCACTAGCGATCTTTTGGCATACATGAGATTAAGAAGTAATTCTGGAAATTTGTGGAAAATCACAACACTTAAGGTGATTGAGTTTCAGTAGGTAATAAAGCATTGCTAGTTCCTTTCAGCATCTAATAAAAGTTATTTCTGGTTGCTTTAATGTGTTCAGAGGGACCTCGTGTATCATTATTCAAAAACCAAGTTTCTTAAGGGTTTTCTCCTATTTTTAAGAGCCTTCACACTACAAAGAACAGCAAATATGCCTTTAAAATACGAGGAAATGCATGAAGCTGATAAGATACATTAAGAATAAACTTTTTTTTTTAATATGGTATATCTTTAAGTTCCTCCTGAAATACCTTAAAGACATCTTCAGGGTGTTTGCAAGACACTTCCCTAATCAAGTCTGGGAGACGATAACAACTTGTGCTGATGCAAGCCATTCTTGATAGGTCCATCAAAGCTTAAAGCTAGTTTCTAGAGTTTTCAGTGTTTTCATTTATTTGCATTTGTGTATAACTAGTAATATGTAGGTTAGGAGCCTAGTTTTTTATTTTAAAATAATGTTAGAAGCCTGTGCTAGTAAACGTCCTGTAAGATAAATGAGCCTCATCTTGCTTTTGGCTTTTCAAATGTAGGGCTGTGACTTCCCAAGAACAAATGTCTGCACTGGCTAGCATCATTACATTCAAGTTTAATACAGCATCTTTGGGAGATTGAAGTTCTTACAAGATACTAAAATTATATAAAAAAAACCAACTTATTTTGAGCACTATGTACCTTTTAGAAATATTCTTTTGGAGTTCTCGCATCTAAAGAAAGAATTCATGTTCTAGCTTGTTTGGAAGTTGTTACTTCAGGTCTGCTCTTGCATGAAAAGCAAGAGTTAAACTGAACAAGAAATATGTTTTCACCACTACTTAAAAGCATGTGCCAGCACTACCAGAATAGGTGGACACTATAACCAGTGTGATGACAGGAGCTCTGACTTAAGGGAGAGGGGGGGAAACACTGTAACTTTTATTGTCCACAGAGGTTGACTTGAAGACCAGAACAGCAAACTGCCTACCCTGTTGCTGTCTGGGGGAGTGCTGACACTGTCAGGGGGAGTGGGGAAGCAGAAGTAGCATGTGCATGTCCAGGTCCAAGTGGGATAGAGCTGTAAAATTTCTCAGACACTTAACAGACTGAAATGAAAGTGGAAAGTCAGGATTGCACTGTGATAAGAATTCTAACCTGCTCCAACAGCTAGAACTTGAATTCTTATTAAGGCATTCCCTGTATAATTTCTTGATAAGCTTCTTGTATTAGTGTATTTACAGCTCTTTTAATTTCCTTTTCTCTTTCACAGTTTTTGTAATGTAATTGGTCATACATTTTTGGACTGCGTTGTAGTGTGTAGATACATAATAGTTTACAAATAAAACTTGTACAGCCTAATGCTATGGATTGTATATGAGATGTGCATTCCATATGGAATTAATTATACTAATTTTAGCATTCAGTTGGCTTCCATACGCAGTACATAATGCTGTGCTCAGTGTGGTCCTGGAACTGTTATTTCATTCCAGGTGTCCCTTCCACTGCTCTGTAAGAAACAATAAGATTTCTGTTGTCCATATCCCTACCTTCATAGCTATTTACTTCAAGTCTCTCACCTGTGAGAAGTAAAATCACAATCCATGCTTTGTGTTTCATCACATTTTTTGTGAATGTCAGACTTCAAGCTTTAGTGTTTTCAAAACCAGTGTGCTTTAATGCAATGCTTTGGGTTTGGTGACTTTTGAATGTTTCTATGCAGAGGATTCACTTGCCTAATGTGGGTTTCTGGTGCCAGTTTAGATGGTATAATGTATCCTTGCCACTTCAGAGTGACAAGAATCTTCTGCATCATGCCTGCTGACCCGATGTGGATGACTAATTTTGAAGTGTGTCAAGTGCTACTGAATGCCTGTTCTTAAGTGCTTGGATTGATGTCTTTGTGTCAAAAACATTTCTAATGAACTGTGTTAGTGTAAAGGTTCATGTAGTATTTCTTAGAAGAAAAAATACTTAATTTGAATGCTCTTCTTAAGAACTTTGAATTGCTGCTTCAGGTTCTGTCTTGCTGATATACTACAGTAGTGAATAGAAAATCTCAAATTCTCAAGTGAGAGGAAAAAGGTATCTACCTATCTGAACAAGTTAGTGCTTTGTAATGATCTCATGTGGCATGAGTTCACATAGAGGTGGTATATGGTTGCTGCTCTGTTGATGAGACATAGTTGATTCAGGACTGGAAGATGACGGAAGTATTATCTAAACCACTGCTTATGAGCTAAAAGTGAGGACTTTGTATTTTAAAGCTCTAATTATAGCAGTTAACATGCAGGAGAAGTAGTTTTAAAGATGGATTTCATTTTTAGCATTCATTGGTATTTAGATCTTTCATAACAATTCAAATCTCTTCCCCTAAGTACTCCCTGAATTTGTTTGTTCTTTCATAATAGTTTAAAATTTTATCTGTATTGTAGAGCATATTGCTCTGCTACAGTGATTTGGACTTCTGTGTTACATTTGTAAATGTGAGCCACACCATGCTTTGCTAACAGCACTGTCTAGCACGAGAGGCAGAGCACAACATTAGCAAACTCTTAGTTCTCTTTAACTTGTTTAGAGACTGTTAGTTCTTTCTGAGAATAAAAAACTTGTCAGAACTTAGGAAATTTGTTTCCAAATTGCAGATCCTCAAAATTAGTTTAGAATTTTCAGTATTTTTTCATTCTTAATGAAACTAAGAATGAAATCTTAAATTACTCCCCTCAAATCCAAACAAAACCACGGCAAAAAATGCCCAAACCACACACACACATAAAACCCAATAAAAAAGAACAAAAAACCCACAACACCCAAACTGGCATGGCTGATTACTGGCAACTTTCTCCATGCTACTCTTCCAGGTAGAGAAGGAGAATTCAGGCTCTGCCAAACTCTGCTGCAGCAACACAAAAACTTAAGAATCTTAATACCTCCAAAATATTAAGTGTTTTGTACATCAGGGAAGTCTAGGGGAGCGAAAGCAAAAGCAGTTAATGTGACCAAGGATACTGTTAGTCAAATGTTAGCTTTATTTGCTAATTCTGTATCCATTTATTTGGCTAGGGTTGAACACTGAAAGCTTCCTACAGTGATATGAGACCATAGAAATGTTGTTGGGGTTTTTTTTTGCTTTATTTTGCATTTGTGTGTGAGTTAAATATTACAATTTAAAATCACAAATTACAAACCAAGCATACTGCAGGTTAAAAAACAAACTGTATTTTGTAGGTAATATAGTTTCAAATAGTTTCATGTTTTAGGACTGAAGAGCTAGTGTGATAACTGAGATTGGAATTAATCTTGAGGATTTTTGAAGGTAGGCCATCAGAGGAGTTTCCTCCTGTTTTGACACATGAAGAGTTCTAGCTAAGGAAGTAGTCTAATTTGCACATTCTGCTTGACTTTGGAGATGAAAAAAAATACTTTGTTAAAGGAATAGGTGGTGCTCAATGATGAACTTCTTGAGTATGGAATGCTGAAGTTTCATGGAGAGATGAAGAATGAAAAGGGTGAGTGTAAGAATGAGAGAACAAGCAAGTTAGAGCAAGCTGTGGTTGCTCTGCAAGCTACCACATTTTATACCAAATAATACTGAGTGCTCCAGATCAAGATGAGTTATTGCTTTCAAATGTACTAAGGAATAAAATATTGTTAAATAGCCAAGTATCTGGTACATTCCTTCTGACTAGCCTGCTATCAATGATTTGAACAAGTTTGATCTGGAAGGCTTTTGCTTTCCTCCTCAACTGTCTTAATCACACAAACTGCTCATTTATTTATGTTTGGTTTTTATTCTTATGTAACTTCAAAGAAATTTACTAACTAGTAAATCACAGCAATTGAAACTCCAGTTTTAGCTACAAAAATTGAAATGGGCTCATATTTTAGTAGTATAAAAAGAATTATTTCAAATCTATCAAATACTGGAAATGTGTCTAAAATACTAGAATTATTTTAATTATTTTTTTTTTAATCTAATGGATATTCAGTACCTCCAGTTGTGAGAACATTTGGATATTGGAACTGTATTTCTGTGATGTTACTGATTTGGCTCTGTAGTGCTGCTGTTTCTAATGTGTTGTGATACATTAGAACTTGCTCTCAAGGAGTAAATGCAGTTTAAGCAAGTTGAAGTACAAAATCCAGTGATGCTGGAAAGAGGTTTTTCTTTGTTGTTTTAAATGATTGGAACTGATGTTAAAGGCAATTTTTGTGAAATATAATTAGTAGCAAGAGACTAAAAGACAAAAATGTTACTCCATTCCTGTATTTGCTCAAACCTAGGGTACGTGTTTATAAAGAAGAGGAGCTGTTCCAGGTTCTTATATCCTCGTGTTGTTAGGCAGATCTGAGTGAGCTTTGCTGCTGTGTAAATTCCAGCTTTGTCTTGTTGCAGTATTTGGAGGAGTATGTTATGGTTAAGGCTAGAAGGGACAATTCTAATTGCACTATGTGGACAGATTGTAGACTTGCATTTAGTAATAACTTCATATTGCCCAATAACCAATGGATAAACTAAGCACCCTGTAAAGAGAACTCTTAACTGTCCTGCTTATAGTGGAGGGAATAATGAATATTTGTTACTTCTTTCATTGATTGGATTGTCTATACAGTCTCTATTTTATTTGATTTTTTTTTTTTAATGTGATGACTTTCTCATTCAGTATCTATAAACAAAAAAAGCTAGCTGTTCTGAAAACAGATGATCAGAGTCTCACTAAATACAGAGTTACTGTGAAAAGAGATCTGCTGATTAAATTCCTGTATTTCGTGGGAAAGTCAGAGGTATTGGATTATTTTGAAGCTGTAAATACAAAAACAGGTTAGGTAGTTGGGGGGGAAATATGTGAAAAGTAAAAACTTGTAGTATCCTGGAAGAGCAGAGTTGATATTATAGATCACGGGCTATGTCTTTGAAAGAAATGATAATGCACAGTACAAGCAGAGTTGAGACTTTGGCTTTCTTCTATCAGACAGAATAGTAAGAAAATTTACATCTTAACAGTATTTATTTTTCAAGATTAAAAATGTTTTAACAGAACAAAGAAGGGAACAATTTTTTTCTTGTAATTGTGTATTTTTTTAAACTAATGTTTCTATCAAATTTCTCTTTTTTGCTTATCAAGTTTAATGTGCTTGTAGAACAACTATGCTTCCTATTTGAAAAAAAAGTACATTTGTCACCCTGTGAATTGACAGTCTTCAGGCAAACATTTCTTCTGTTTGCTCTAGATAAACTGGAAAATCTGGAGGAATATTAATAGAAATAGGCAGCTGAGCTATGAATAGCATAACATTTTCGGTTTTTGTCAATCATATTTAGGCTTGATCGTCTCTTTATTTTACTGGACACCGGTACAACACCAGTAACAAGAAAAGCAGCTGCACAGCAACTTGGGGAAGTAGTGAAACTGCATCCTCATGAACTGAATAATCTCTTATCTAAAGTAAGCATACTCTTTTTTTTTTTTTTTTTCAGTACTTTAATTGTGAGAATAAAACTAGTTAAAAGGGTTGTGGGTTCTATGGGAAGAATAAAAATCTTAGTAGTCTCGTGTTCTTTGGAAATAGGAGACTGAAGAAAATTAGGAGAATACTTCTGTTAAGCCTGCTATTTTGTGAGCATCTGAAACGGTTACATGTGTGGGGTTTCACTTTGCATTTAGTACTGATGTTCAGTGTCTGCTTCAAGTTCAGATTTTCTTCTCTAAAGAGATGCTCTCTACTGCCTTACAAACATTTCTGCACCTGCCTTTAAAGATTGCTACTTGTGTGAAACAGCATTGAAAATAAAGGAGGCTGCATGTCTTTGAGGGCTGGAAAATGGAAAGAGCTTTCTTTTAGTTTGAGACTTCAATCTGGTCAAATCTAGTAAAGCTACAAAAAAAAAGTCTATCTGACAGTTGGAGATGGCTGAGTGACCTCAGTTTTGCTCCTATTGAACAGGTGCCCTCACCACAATTGATGGTATCCACAGAGTGGTGAGGAAAATCATGAATACCAAACCACTTACAGAGAAAGAAATATTTTTTCCAGATTTGAGACATAGTGGTAAATTAGTTTAGAAGAGCATATGTTGCTTCAAACAACCCATGTTGTCTCTCTTCTTGGGTTAAATGACTTCAAAGACTTAAGGTCCGTTAAATCTCTTTTGAACACTTCCTTTCGGAAAGCAAAAAACAATAGTCTCAAGCTTCGTTCAGTACATTGAAGAAATTAAGGTTGAGTTTGATGGTACTAAATACATCTTAAATTCTTAATGCCTGGGTATGGCAAGAACTCCGCTAAGCAGTGAGCGATATAGAGAAGGCTGCTTGGATTTCTTTGATTTGTTTTTTATCCTTTGTTTTTGTTGTTTTCAATGTTGTCTTAATCCATAGCATTAAAAGTGTGTTTTAATGGAGCATAACAGCTGATGGATTTTCTGAAAGTACATTTTAAGCAAATACTTACTTATTTATTAATCTCTCCTTAAAGGTGTTAGTGTATTTAAGAAGTACGAATTGGGACACTCGTATTGCAGCTGGCCAGGCTGTTGAAGCCATAGTGAAAAATGTACCTGAGTGGAATCCAACTCCAAGATCAAAACAAGGTGCTTCTTGAATTATGTAGAATTCATTGTTTATCTGATGCAAACTGACTGTGATATGAGACTTTTAAGGCAACTGTGTCACTGTGGGTTTTTTGAGTATAGACTTTTTTATATGCATGTACTGTAGGTAAGCATCTTTGGCGTTGTGTTCATACTCAGTTACAGTTTGTTCCTTCTAGGATTCCTGTGCTTGTGCTCTGTGCCCTCATAAAGCTTTTATAAATAAAAGGAATAATTAGTGAAATAGCAAAACTTTTAACCAATCAACTGTGTCATGGTATTTTGAAAATATTCTTCTTTTTGTTCCCTTGCTCAGAGCACCTTTCTAAGAGAGGTGAAATGGCAGTTTGCCTAAGTCCATTCTGTTTCTACTAAAGTTTGCATTTGAAATCGTCATTTTATGGATGTTAGAGTTGCTTTTATTGTCAACTTATGGACCTATTGTCAGGGATATTATCTAAACCCGTTGGCACTATCTATATTTACAACCTTATGTGGCATAGGTTCCAGAAATTCACTGTTAAAAAAAACCCAACCAAAACAAACAAAAACAGCACCAAACCACACAAAAAAGAGACCCATAAAACACACTTCTTTTGAGGTGATTTTATATTTGCTTCATTCATTGCCCTCTGGTTCTGTTGCTACAAAATTTGATGAACAGGTTCTGCATTTGCCTTCTCCACTGCCTTTATGATTTTTGGAAACCATCAGTTTTCTCTCCTCCAGCAATTTCTCTCCAGATTGAAGAGTTGCAGTGTCTTCAGTCTTTGCTCATAAGACAGCTGCTTTGTATTTTTGTAACTTTATTTCTTCTCTGTGCTTTTACTTGCTCTTGTCCTTCTTGAGATGCACGGAACTACAGAGTGTACCTACATCTCTAGAGTACTGATACTTCCACATTGTGGCAAAATGATGCACTTTGTCATGTTTTCAGCATTGTTCCTGCTGATGCCCAGTGGTTAGTTGGCTCTTTTGCCTGTCACTGTCCAATAAGCTGGTGAATACAGAAAACTGTCAGAATTGCCTCCAGGTGTCTTTATTGAATGTTAACTGCCAGCTCTGAATTCAGTATGATTTAGGTTATTCCTTTTGCATCTTATCGGCCCATCTGTTCCAAGAGTCCTCCTTGTATTCTTTAGTGCCATTGTGACTTTTGGTTACCTGAAAGACCTTAGTGTCATCTGCATGCTTAGAGAAGAGTGTGTAATGAAATATCCTTCCCATTGTAAAGATTGATAGAATTTGTTCCACCACTGATTTCTGAAGGACTCTAAAGCTAACTTTTATCTGTCTGTAACCACTTTGTCAAAAGCTTTTGAATATATTGTGTCCACTGGATCCAATCTGACCACTTTCTGGAGCCCTTTAAGGACGTTGATAATAAAGTTAATGAGAGGTGGTTTTTGCGAGCCATTCAGACTCTTTCCCGGTAAATCATATGTATTCATATACTTAACTTTATAGACTCTACTATCTTAACAAGGAACTAGACTAGTGAAATTAACTGCTATCCAACAAATACTTGCAACTTTTGTACATGGAAATTGGGCAAACTGTCTGTCTTAAGAGTATAGCAGCTCTTTGGAATGCATTGTCCAGTTCTTGCATATTTGCTTCGCAAATATGAAATTGAAAAGGTAATTACATGTGTTTGAGAATACATACCATTTAAAAGGGCTAACTGGCTATGCAGACATTTGTTTCTTTTATTTCAGTTAAAATTGTCTGATACTGTCAAATACTCATTTTACAGTGGTCTGGTTACATTTAGATTCTTAGGCTTGCCATAAATCACTTCTCTTTTTGTACTTGTGTAATGAAATACTAACTTCATGTCTGAAGAAATACATGTAGGTGGTGGCTATTTTGTACAGTGTTTTGTGCGGTTCCACTGTAAAAGAACAAACTTTCATAAATACATGTGTGTGGAAATAAACACACTAATCTAAATGCTGTATTTCTCGTAGACAACAACTGTATTTGTACTACTGTTTGTAATTCAGGATGCAAACATGCTGGATTATGTGGGGATAGCCAATCTTTTTGGATACTAAGCTGCATGTGACTAAGAGCCACAAAATACACTAATCTTTGAGGGAGGGGAGGGAGTACTTTGGAATTAACCAGGAAATGGTAAGATGCTTTGTGAGGAACAGACTTCTTCTGTATCAATATTGAACTGCACTGTACCTGCAGCTGGATTTGAGAAGAGCTGATAACTAGTCTTCAGCAGCCCTTGGTAACTGACTTTTTCGTGTACCTGCTAAGACCACTTCCATACCAGAGATGCTTGGCTGTTGGTGACGTGATGTAGTATTGGCATGATACTTGTCTGTGCTATAAGTGAAGTATATGCTGTTCAAACTGCAAGTTGGCTGTGTGTGTACAAAGACCTAGTGGTATGTCAGTGTTCAAGACGTTAAAAAAGCTGAATTCATCAAGGGGAAAAAAGTTGTTTTTTTTTCCTACTCAAGTGAGCTTTATCAGCCTTTGTGAAACAGAGGCTTTACAATTAGTGAATCAAAATGCTGTATATCTGATGATGCCTGTGAATGAAATAATTTTTTTTCCTCTTTCTCTCACTTAAACTGTGAGAACTTTGAACAAAAAAAATTAATCACACTGTCCTTAATGTTATTTCCAATGTCCTATCTAGAACCAGGTTCAGAAAGTCCTGTGGAAGATTCACCTTCAACAGATCGGTTGCGTTTTGACAGATTTGATATATGTCGGTTGTTAAAACATGGTGCATCTCTTCTTGGATCTGCTGGTGCAGAATTTGAAGTCCAGGATGATAAATCAGGTATACTTTATATTTTACTTGCAGACAACAGTACTTAAAGATTTGAAAAAGTTTGTTGTTTAAAAAGGCAGTATTAAGAGTCTAGTCATCCACAGTTTTTCAGAATGCTAGGAAATAATGGAAGAAAATATTCCCTAACATTGATTTTTATTATCTTCCTCGAGTTAAACATTTTTGTTTTGTTTTGTTTGTTGTGGTTTGTTTTTTGGTTTTGTTCTGGGTTTTTGTTGTTGTTTTGTTTGATTTTTGGTTTTGATTTTTTTTAGAAGGTATGTGTCATTTGTTTGTGTTTTCTCTTACCAGAATTAGTATGTGTGCAGAGGGGAAAGAAGAAAGTGGGAACCTGAGAGAGGGAGCAGAAAAAGCAATATTAAAGGCTTCTGTAGAATTTCTGTAGAGGTGCAGGAACTATCACCACTTGTTCTTCATTAAAGCAATATTCCCAAATATAGTAGTAGGATGTTGCTTATTTAAAAGCTTGAAGATTTCAAATATATAAAGATTACATGAAAAATACTATGATAAAACAGTCAAAGCTGGAAGGTAAAATATCAGTGCCTGTGTGATGTCTTGTGTCTCAAGTGACTTCCTGATAACTTTAGGCAACTTTTTATCCGGGAGCTGGTTTATATCAGTATAATAGCATTGAATTATTTTAATCTAAGATACTTTTTTTCCTATTGCTCTACTTTCCTGCTGTGATTCCAGTCTATCTTCTAGTTTCTGCACCAAATGAAATAATGCTATAGATAAGAATCTTCTCTGACTGCATAGCCACATTGCACTTGCGTGTGATGCATTTTGTGTGGTGTACATGGAAGATCACTACTCGGCAAGGAACAGAACCTCTGGCTACTGACACTTAAGCAGTATCCTGTCTGCTAAACCTGGCTGCTATTTTATTGGTTGCCATTTTTTGTTCTAAATTAATAAGTTGTTGTACAAGTTTCCTCTCTTCTAATGAAATCCTCTCTGCTCAGAAATCAACTACATGGAATAGGATACTTTAGTTCACAGAATTCTGATATTCATCCCAGTGTTGTGTGATTGCACAAACAATTTTATGATTGGAAAAAAAAATAAATAAAAAGGAACATGAAACTAAAAATAGCTTTTATTTCTGGTTATTTTTTTTAACTGGTGGGAGAATGTTCGAAGATTGCTTTCTCTTCTGCATTTTGTAGAAGCTTTTCTTTTCAAGTAAGTAGCCAACAAGAATGGACAAAAAGATAAATAATCTTCAGAATTAGCAGCCCTTGACATTTTTTCTTAAGATAAACTTGTAAAAGTAAATATGTTTTATACAGAATGGAAGTTAGTTACTTGTATTTCTCTGCTTGTCAGCTAAATGAAATTTTTAAAAAAAGGCTTATTGGTACAGATATAATTAACTGCTAATTACTTAGACTGCTAATTATTCTCAATCTGGTGTAGACACAGAAATTCTGCCAGTATTGGTCACCTACGTACAAGTTTATCTGCAAATATTTGACCAAAAAAGGCCCAGGCTCCTGACTAGATTCCATACTGCACATGTAAAAAGAGAATTAAGTCTGATAGACCTACAAGCTACAAGATTTTTTTTACCTGTAGGTTTATTCTATTCAGGCAGTAAAATATTTGTTTGAGGTTTTTTTATGTAAATGTGGATGCTTCCAAAGTCTAGGTGTCCAGTAATGAAAGTGTTGAAGCTTCACAACATTCTTGAGGTAGCTTCTGTTAACTTCCAAAATGAGCCTTGCTTAACACATGAAGATTGACAATAAGATTGGTAAAAGCCTCCAGCACCATAGGAAAATCATGCTTATCCTTCAGCCTACATTGCCATGAGGATTAATGTGGGCAGAAGGAGACACCTGGATCTAGTGCATTTTTCGAGGAAGAATGTTTAGGAAGAAAACAGATTCAGATTCAACCTAGCTTAATACAGGATATTGAATTGAATATCATTTGAGGGGTTTTATTGGTGGTCCTAATTTCTTAGGTCAGAAGATGAAGTTTAGGAGGAAGAAAAGCTTTTGGGTGGGTGATGACAAAATAAAAAAACACCAAAACCTAGACTTCCAAAGTCAACAGATCTCACAAGGATGCATGTGCTCAGTAAGAGAGTGCTAGTTCTTAAACTATTTTTTTAGTGTATTATTTCACACCTTTCAAAATCCTCTTTCCTAACAATTTGAGGAAAACTTGTTTCTCTTACTTCTGTAGACCAAGTGTAATTTAATGAATTTCAGGGGAGCTATTTTCTGTTTAAAAATAGATCCTTGTTTAAGTATTAGTATAGCTTCAGCAGCACAGAAGGTCTCCCTAAGAATTGGCGTGTTTTGGTTTCAAAGATTGTATTGATATATTAGCCAAGTATAATGTAGTTCTGTAACTTTTGACTTTCTTATGTTATTGAGCAAATCTGCAATAATCCATCTTGTTGGAAATCTGACACATCTTCCCCTTTTCAAAACTTTTTTAAGGTGAAATTGATCCTAAAGAGAGGATAGCACGACAGAGGAAACTCTTACAAAAGAAACTTGGCTTAGATATGGGTGCTGCAATTGGGATGAATACTGAAGATCTGTTCAATGATGAAGATCTGGACTATTCTCCTTCTTCGGTTTCACTAGTAAACAAACAACCTGTAGGTAAAACCGTGGGCTGTTTGAATGCAAGGAATAATACAGTGGGTTTGCTTTATTTGTTCTTCTGCAGTTATCATCTTTATGTTTTAAGTAGGATGTCTAATATGGTATTCTTTGGCTTCCTGAATTCTTACGCCCCCTAGTTGCCTGTTAGTATTATTTGATGTAAAATTGTTGCTCTGAGTTTGAAATAAAAAGTTGGGGAAGTTGAGAGCAGTGTGGGTTATGAGAATTTTTCAAGACCTTCACTGTAAGAAGAATTGATAATAAACAACTTCTCTTTCAGACTCTTCAGGCTGCTGAGTTAATTGACTCAGAATTTCGAGCTGGTATGAGCAGCAGACAAAAGAATAAAGCCAAAAGAATGGCTAAGATATTTGCAAAGCAAAGATCCAGAGATGCAGTGGAAGCTAATGAGAAGAGGTATAATAATGATGTGCTTTGCTTTTATTTCAGTTAAGCTGGGATTGTAATTTGATTTCTCTGATGAAAAATATCCTACAGTATTTGCATCTTAACCTTTTACATGCTAATTGTGCTGATGATAGAAGGCTTGTGTGCAGTATTTATGCTCAGTAGAGCTTTAAGGACCTAGCTTCAGAGGGATCTAGAAATAATGGTGTGCTACAGCTTAAAATTTGTGGTTTGTCCCTGTTATTAAATACAGCTTGAGAATAGTGCTTGAAAATGAAGGATTTAAGAAATTTTAGTATTAACTAAAAATTTAAGATTACAACTTTCTGATGTATGCCATGTTCCTCACTGTAGTTTACAACATGTTATTGTATCTGCTGTATTTATAACAAGCAGTAATCAAAATTATTTTTCCTTGATTTTAAGAATTTTGTATTACTTGGAAAAGGCTGAAAAGGATTGCTAGTTTGAGACAGCATTCTGCTGTCTCACTGAATTTTTTAACATGTAAACTTTAAGTATTTCACATATTTCAGTGTTTTATATTCTTATCATGCTTTATTGTATGTGAAAACTTCCACTGTAAAAGTAATTACTTTTCCTAAAGCACATTTTCATTTCATAACCTTGCACTTGCTCCTTCTCAGCAATGATAGCACTGATGGGGAACCAGAAGAAAAGAGAAGAAAAGTTGCAAATGTTGTTATCAATCAACCTGCCACAGACTCAAAAGCACTGGTAGAAAGTGCTCCAGAAGAGGTACAGTGTATTTTGCTGTTAGCAGGAAAGATCATTCTGGTTTTTAGCAGAGTAACGTAAAATAAAACAACTTTTATGCTCCCAATTCTTTTAGTCATTTTAGCATTAAGAGAAACTAAAAAAAGAATGCCATTGCCAGCTTACTTTTATATGTAATGGAGCAAATGATCTTCAAACTGCTTATAGCATTGAAGAAGAAAACACATTTAATCCATTGGTAGTAGTTTGTGACCCAAATGAACCCGAGTGGGTGGATTACGGGTGTCAGACCTGGGTATTAAACTGTAAAACTGTGCTAATAGTAGGATTACAGTGAGCCATAAATAATTTGTTCTAAATGTTCATGTACACTTTATTTAATCTTTGCCTTGCTTTAATTAGGCTTAATTTAGAATTTCTATCTTTAGTAGTTGAAGTTTTAAACAATTACTGTAGTCCTAGAAAAACTTGCATTTGTTTCAATAAACTGAAATGCTGAAAAATTGTAAGAAATGCTGGAATACAAACAGAGCATAAAAGTTTATTTCAAGAGATTTTATCTTGATTAGTCTGTATTCTGCAAAAATAAGCTTTTCCCGGACATGGCTTAGTAATTAAATTCTTATTTGCAAAATGTTGATTGGAAAATTGAGAGATTAATGATCGCTGCAGGCTGAATAGCTGCTGCTTGCTAACCTTTCAAACGCTTGTGTTGTGATGGTATGAACATACTCGTGTTAGCCTTGTAATTTCCTTTCTGCAGCTGTGACAGTTTCCTTGTGGGAAATTCTGGGGTACTGGATATGCTTCTGTTTTTCAAAAATGCAGAACATTTTGAAAAGGGTGATGTTTATTATGGGACTAATTGACCCAATTTGATTATGTAGTGTAATTTCAAACTGAGACTTGCCTATTACATTCTTCAAAGGCAAAGTTCATAAACTTCAGGAATCGTTGGGAGGGGGCCTTAGCAAGGTTCCTGAAGGGAGACTGAATTACAGAACAGGAAAATTAGTTACCACCTAGAAGAGATTATACTAGTAACAGACAAAGTTCATAAGGTTTTTTATAAGATCCAGTGACAATCAATAAAGTTTCTGAAGTGTGGTTTGTTTTTTCAATCCTACCAGTAACAAAGAAAATTACTTCATGTTGTTGTTATTTCCATGTATCTAAGTGGCATACAGTATAAGAAGTGTTCATCTGATCCCCTTCTCTTTTAATCTCATATTTAATATTTTTTTATTAATTTAGGCAAATGAATGGCCTCTGGAAAGCTTTTGTGAAGAGGTGTGCAATGATCTCTTTAACCCTTCTTGGGAGGTAAGACATAGGTGCAGTATCTAAAGTGTAACTAGAGATGGTTTTTTTTATTTTATTTTTTAAAAGATTTGACAGAAGCACAAAAATTCCATGTGTAGGACTTAAAAGCCTTTTGCTAGATATCAAAAGCTGCGTCAAGCGTAAATACAGATTACATTGCCAAGACAAATCTGCTTTTAGAGAACTTAAGCTTTTTAAGACTCATTTAAAGGGGAAATGAAAACAGTGTAGTGTAAACTCAAGCAGAGAGTGGGAAAGAAAAAAAGTGGTTATAAGTGAGAATTCTGGAAGTGTTGAAATTCAAGCAAAATTAGAGCACATAAATCTGTGGTCAAAATGATTAAGTAAATAACACAGGCTTGGATTCATCAAGAGTTTGAGGAATATTGTTCAAGTCTGTTTCTGACAACAGTGCCATGTTTGTCTAATACTAAGCTAGGAGAAAAAGGGGCAGGAATCACTCCTTTGGTAACAGGAGGTAGACTACAAGTCATTAGTAGTTCTCTTCATTTATAAGGAGGACCTTTTAACTTTTGTAGAATAATAGTATACCAACTACAGAAACTATATATTTGGTTGCCTAGACAATATATTTTTGATTCAAAACCCATTCAGCTTACCCTTTCATTCAGTCTTTACTTTTCTCAAACTTTGATATCAATTCCAAGCAAAAATATTTAAGTAGCTGACAATGATCTCTCTTCCTTGAGCAGAAGATGGAAGTAACTGTTGTCAACTAACTTCATTTTTTTAATAAAAAAGTTTGTCATTTTAAAGATTCAGTGTTTACACCAACTGTAACATACTTAGGTATATGAGTAGCACAGTTTGAGTGATAGCAAGTTGGTTATGCCCATGCTGACCTCAAACTTGGAAACAGAGATAGATCATATGCAGCCAGCATAATTATTTTAGGTCCAGAAAAAAGATAATTAAATACCTGTGGCACATCACTGCATCTGAGCTAATAAGCCCTACTTTATTAGAAAGCATGCTGCTTGTAATTGAAGCCAAACTCCACTTGTCTTCTGGAATGCAGACATTCTAATAGTTTTCTTAGCACATTTGATATAGGGTGGACATGTCTTAATTAAGGAAGTAGACTAATACAGAATCATTATTACAGTATGTTTTTGATTATAAAATGGCGCTCTGGCATCTCTTGCAATGTCTCGAGGCAGCCTGGATTACTAGTTGAGACTGCTACTGAATCCTACTGGTATTTCCTTTGTACCTTTGTATGTCTTGCTGTTGTTTTGTGTTTGCAGAAGCTGAGCAAATTCTTCCTCTTTTTGCTTGTAAAAATTAGCTTGTAAGCAATCTTGGAAAAAAATAAATGATTGGTGTATCATGAACAAATAAGATTTTATGACTAGGCTCTCTGGCTAGTTTTGGTTGGCTTTCTTGTAACTTTTACCAACTGAGCTGTACTTATGGAGACATGAACGCCTAACATGACACATCATCTAAGATATTTTGATGAAGGGAGGACCTATCAACTTCTTAGGTCTAGTTGTTACTGTCATGAAATGAAACACAATAGTTTTCTGCTAGTAGGAAGCATATATATGAAGTGCCCTTAACAAAAAAGTAAACTTTGCTCTAACCTATATAAAGGCCTCTCAGTGAAAACCTGGTTCAGAACTCTGTATTTCCAACTTTCTGTATATTTATTGAGTGGGCTTTTCTTCATTAACCAATTATTAGTACAGTGAGGTATCAAAAATACCAGGAACAGGTGTGTCTGTAGCACATCTTTCTACCAGTCTCCTTCCATTTCCAAAACTCATCCTAGTGTGTTCAACTGTTCATATTAGGGAACACAGAAGTGGCAGTAATTTGCTTTCCTATACCACTGTTCACTTATTTTTTTAATATTTAGCCAAGCAAGGCAGGTTTGTAAGCTATGTGGAATAGTATTTCTCAGAAATCTGTTCTGCAGTCCCCAAAATACTCAGTGGGAATCCAAACTCTGTTTAACAAAGACAGAGTTGTAGAAAAATAAATACAATATATAATATAAAGTGTTTAAAGAAATATAAGAATACTTTTCTTAAGCTTATAAACTTACTAAAAAAACCCAGCAATATCTTAGTTGCTCTTTCTCTGAAAACTAGTTAATCTTGTAACATAGTGAGGTAAAACTAAATGAAAACTGTTTGTTCCCATTACTGCAAACATGATAATATCTTCTGTGTTAGAAAATAGAAACAATTCTTAATTGCTTCTGTCTGTAATCTGGTGAATGCTTTAAAAAAACTCAAATCAAAACAAATGGGTTGCTTCTGGACAGGTGAGTATTTAAATATTCCTAAATATTTAAAAACCTACTTTTTGTCTAGGTTCGACATGGTGCAGGTACTGGACTGAGAGAGATACTTAAAGCTCATGGTAAAAGTGGTGGTAAAATGGGAGAGAGCTCTTTAGAAGAGGTAAGTTTCCAGTCATGTAGACTTAAGACTACTTAAATGAAGTTTAGAAATCAGACTTGTTAAAACACTTAAGCTTTGCAGGAGGTAGGTGGTCTGGGAGAATATAAACCCTGAGATTTGTCTCCTGAAAATAATCTGGATGGAATCACTGATGAAATATTTACATTATTTTTTAAATCCCTGTGAAAACAATACTACTGTATAAGCAGTAATTAACATCCAGACTGTACGTGGAGTTATTAAACACTGGCTTCCATACTAGAAAATACTATTTTCAGGTCATGGGAAGGGTGTGCTGAAATAAAATTGACACATTATGTAACTCCAGTGAAGTGTCTCAGACTATGTAATTCTATTAACTTAATTAGTAAGGTGATACTATCAATCTACTTGCTTTGTTACTATGAGAAAAAGTATTTAAGTAGTCTGTTTGAAAGGAAAAGACTTTTTAAAAATATCCTGACAGTAACAGCTTGTTTACTAATAGTGAATCTCATCCAGAATCATACTGACTTCCCTACTGTAAAGTAGCTGGGAGAGCTTGTGTCTTAGAGTGCTGAAGAATGAGGAGATAAATTTATCAGTGTATATCAAGCTATTTCGGTATGCTTTGTATACAAGGAAAGCACCAGAAGGCTGAGCTGCTATCCAACCAGATCTGGACAGGCTAGAGAGCTGGGTGAAGGTGAACTCATGAAGTTCAATATGTACAAGTGTAGAGTCCTGCATCTGGGGATGAATAACACCAGGTGCCAATACAAATTAAGGGGCCATCGTGCTGGAAAGCAGCACCACAGAAAGACCTGAGTCCTAGTGGATAGCAGTGTGCCTTTGTGTCAAGGAAGGCAAATGGTATCCTGGGGTGCATAAAGAAAACTGTGTCCAGCAGGTCTAGGGAGGTTCTCCTCCCCCTCTACTCTGCCATAGTGAGACTATAGCTGGAATACTGTGTCCGGTTTTGGGCTCCCCAGTTTCAGAGACAAGGATCTATCTGGAGAGAGTCCAGCAGAAAGCTATGAGGATGATCAAGGGACTTGAGCATCTCCCCTATGAAGAAAGACTGAGGGAACTGGGGCTGTTTAGTCTTGAGAGGAGAAGGCTTAAGGGATCTTATTAATGTCTGTAAATATCTGAAGGGTGGGTGTCAAATGGAAGGAGTCAATCTCATTTCTGTAGTGCCCAGCAATAGGATGAGGAATAATAGGTATAAACCTCAACATGAGGTGAAAATTCTTTCCTGTGAGGGTGACAGAGCACTGGAACAGGCTGCCTAGAGAGGTGGTGGAGTCTCCTCCTCCAGAGACTTTCAAAACCCGCCTGGATGCGTTCCTGTGTGGCCTGCCTTAGGTGGTCCTGCTTTGGCAGCGGGGTTGGACTCAATTATGTCCATAGGTCCCTTCCAACCCCTAATATTCTATGAAAGCAAAAGCTGCTCTCTCCTCTTGCTTCTATGTGGAGTAGTAGTTGTTCTGTGGACATTCCAAGGTAATAATAACACACTGCAATGATAAGATACTATGAACAGTTTCTTAACTATTTATGGAAAGATTGTGTGTACTCCAGGCTACCTTCAAAGGCTGCTGTGCGTGGTGTATGCGGACTATAATTCTTTAACATGTATGGGAATATAAAATCCATAAAATGATGAAAGTTTTGTTCATTAAAATGATAGTTTTCAAGAGAAGTGGTGATTTAGTAGTCAGACAGTGGAGAAGAGAAAGATGATGTCTGAGCAGTTGATTTTATGGGGCTTCTGCTCTGAGATTCAAAGTTAGAGAATGACTGGGTCTCCAGCAGAGGCCAGTGCTTCAAGACAAGCTTGGTCTAGATTGCTTTGTTAAATTTGAAGGAGACATGGCTGAAAAGCAAGTTCCTTTCACTGGGTCTTCCACAGTGAAGTACTGCTTTGTAGTGAAGTACTGCTTTATAGTTTATTTGTAAATAATCTTCAAACATATGAATTGATTTGCCTAGGATGTGTTAACATTAGTCAGTATAGATTATCTGAATGACCTTACCTTTCTGTGTTGTATAGGGATAAAATTAATGGTCTGCCTTAAAAGGTACTCTTTAGCCTTTTGATAAAGGGGCTATGTGTTTGGGTTTTTTAATTATGATGCTTGTAGTAAACCAGGTGAACTGAATTAGTGCTGACTATTTTACCTTGACTATCTGTGCAAGATGATTATATTCAGTCAATTTAAACATGACATCTAAAATTTTAAAGGAAGCAGATCAGAAATCCTTTGAGTACATACAGTCAAGGTGTCCACTTTTTCTCTTTTACAGATGATTCAGCAACATCAGGAGTGGCTAGAAGACTTGGTTATTAGACTTCTCTGTGTGTTTGCATTAGACAGATTTGGAGATTTTGTTTCAGATGAAGTAAGTTCTCTGAGTGAACAGGCAGATCAGCAGGCTACTGCAGGGACATACTGCAGCATATTACCTATGCTTTGTACAGTGCTACTGCATGTGCCTCCTGTATGTGCTCACAGATGCTTACTACAAAAGTATCCAATACATAAATTTCACCTTGTTTGTATAGCAATTTTGGTCACCTGACTCATACTGATTTCTTTCTAAGTCAAATTTCATACAGACGTATCTTTTATCATTTACTTTATCCTAGGTGGTAGCACCAGTACGTGAGACTTGTGCTCAGACTTTGGGAGTAGTATTGAAACATATGAATGAGACTGGAGTTCATAAAACTGTGGATGTTCTCCTGAAACTGCTTACACAGGAACAGTGGGAAGTGAGACATGGTGGTCTCCTAGGAATAAAGTATGCTTTGGCAGTACGTCAGGTAATAACCTTCATGACAACCTGCAGAGAGCTTTGGAGTAAAAAGCTCTGCTCAAAGTAGAGGATGTGGCTGAACATTAGATAGTTCTGATAGAGCAAGCTTGCTTGCACTGCAGTGTCACATGGGTTGTAATATTTGTTACTGCATTTTTATATTCAGGCTGCAGAAATTTGCAGATACATAGCAAAGTTTTACTGCTGTAACTTAGTAAGGTACTTGCACAAAACATATTGTAAGCAGCAGCTGAACTGGCTGGGTTTTGATAATACTTTCACATGTGAAGTTAGCATAGGCAACTGCTACAAGGGGTTTAGTCTATTTATGGTGTTGTTCTGCAAACACTCAGCTTTGTTACAGTTCATTCAAATTTATAAGCTAGGTTTTACTTCATTAATGGTAACTTAGAATATTTAGCTTATAGTCTTTGATTTATAGCTTTTGTTTTTATAACAGACTTAGTCACACAAGAGTACATCTTAGTATTTTGGGGCATTTTGTGGCTGGCATTTTGGGTCCTGCATTTTGAACACAACCTCATGCAGTGCTACAGGCTTGGGGACAAGTGGCTGGAAAACTGCCTGGTGGAAAAGGACCTGGGTAGGTTGACTGACAGCTGCTGTAACATGAGCCAGCAGTGTGTCCAAGTGTCCCAAGAAGGCCAGCAGCATCCTGGCTTGTGTCAGAAATAATGTGGCCAACAGAACCGGCCCCCTGTGTGTTCAGTTGTAGGCCCCTTGCTCCAAGTATGACAGATTCCAGAGCATGTCCAAAGAAGGACAATAAAGCTGATGAAGGGTGTAGAGAGCAAGTCTTAGGAGCAGCAGCTGAGGGAAGTGGGGTTGTTTAGCTTGGAGAAAAGGAGGCTCTGGGAGACTTACCACTCTCTACCTGAAAGGAGGTTGTAGTGAGGCTGGGCCAGTTTCTTCTGGCAAGTAACAAGCAATACAACAAGAGGAAATGGCCTTAAATTGCATCAGGGTAGGTTTAGGTTGGATATTTGGAAAAACTTCTTCAGTGAAAGTGGTGTCAAGCGCTGGAACAGGCTGCCCAGGGAGGTGGTAGAGTCACCGAAGACATGTAAACGTGGTGCTGAGGGATGTGGTTTAGTGGTGGGCTTGGCAGTGTTAGGTTAATGGTTGGACTCAATGATCTTAAAGGTCTTTTCCAGCCAAAATGATTTTAAGATTATATGCTTTTTAAGTTCAAAAATGCTTTTGATCTTTTTGGTAGGACATGATCGACACTTTATTGCCTAAAGTGTTGCCTGCAATAATCGATGGTCTTCAAGATCTGGATGATGATGTCCGAGCTGTTGCTGCAGCATCTTTAGTACCAGTAGTGGAAAGCCTGGTCCAGCTTCAGTCTCAGAAGGTGACTGAATTGTTTTATATTAATTCTGATTGAAAAGTTCATTTTTGGTCTGAGTGAAGAAAATAAGAGGCAGCACTTGGATTTTCAGGGGTTTTTTTTTGTGTGTTTGTTTTTGGTTTTGTTTTTTTATAACCTCCTCTGCTTATTTGTGTAGGTGCCTTTTATTCTTAATACCTTGTGGGATGCACTTCTGGAGTTGGATGACTTGACAGCTTCCACAAACAGTATCATGATCCTTCTTTCTTCCCTTCTGACTTATCCTCAGGTCCGCAAATGCAGGTAACTTTTTAATATTGCTTCAGTACTGCAGGTTTGTCCAGTCATTTCAAATTGGAATAATTATAGTTGCTTGCAGACCATGTGCTAAGGAGATGCTTCATTTAAATCAGACTTTTAATGTTACTGTTGCTTTTCCTTAAAGAGAATACTAAGGCAGTGCTTCCGTTTTCTTTTTATCTAAAGGACTGAACAAAGCCCAAAGTATAATCTGGGAAACAGTACAGTAAAATTACATGCTTGAATTGACTAGTTCTTTATAACAGTAAGAAAAAACAGGTATTTTTGTGAAAAAAAGATACAAAAAAGATACTGATTCAAACTGTTTAAGCTGTAGTAACTCGATCCTTTACTTAAAATCACCAAGCATATGGAATAATAGTTGGTTTTGGGTTTTTTTAAGTCGTGTGGTTTTTTGGATGTTTTTTTTGATGAAACTGTAACTGAGGATAAAAAGATTAACTTAGCTCCGTGTGTCTGTGTTTGGTTGGTTGGTTTGTTTGGTTTTTTCCTCTGTCACTACCTCTACATCTCCCTGTCGTCTCCTCTTTGTGTACTAGTATTCAGCAGTCACTCACAGTTTTGGTCCCTCGCGTGTGGCCGTTTTTGCATCATACTATATCCTCTGTGCGAAAAGCAGCCCTGGAAACGTTATTCACACTGCTGTCTACCCAGGACCAGGTAAGAATTAGAGTTATTTGTGTTTTACTCTGATATATATTGGAATCTGCTTGATCATATGATACCCTTTTTCAGACCTCTTCAACATGGCTGACTCAAATTCTGCAAGACATGTTGAGGCACATATTCCAGTTTTGTATCTTAGAAAGCAACCAAGAAATTCTGGATCTTATTCACAAGGTATTTACATGGTTTATGACCTATATATATTTATAGTGTTTATGTATGCTGTGCTTTCACATCCTCTGCACTTCTGCGAAATGAAGAACAGTTTGTTTATGTTAATTATTTTGTAGTTAGCCTGTGTGATGCTTTGCTATAGAGAGGATGGTTCTTACTGTTTTATCAGCACATATGTGATCCTACATAGACTAGATATAAATTTGTCATGATTTCCACTGTTTCTTTCCCAAGGTGTGGCTGGAACTGTTAAACAAGGCATCTGTACACTATGTGGTTGCAGCTGCTTGTCCATGGATGGGAGCCTGGCTCTGCTTAATGATGCAGCCATCTCATTTGCCCATTGACTTAAACATGTTGCTAGAAGTAAAAACTAGATCAAAAGTAAGTGAAATGTGACTTCCCTAACTGTTCTGGAGAAAGTATGACACATGTTCTAGAGGTGCTAGAGAGGGCCCTTCTACAACTCTAAATGTAACCCATCTTACAAAACTCAAGTTAGTAGAGCAAAATAGTTCTTGTCAGGGTGTCCATGAGAATTCAAAATTCTATCATGTTACAGTTTATATGGCTCCAAAACAATCTGTTTGAAGGACTGGGTTAAGTCTAAAAGCATTGTGTTATTTCTGAAAACCTGCTGAAAGAGGTTTCCATTTTTTTTCTTTTTGTGGATTCAGTTGGTTGAGTATTATTTTTAATGTTATATTGAAGGAACCATAACTTACATTCAGGGGGATGACAACACTACTGGCAGAGAGATGATTTGCAGTGGTTAATTACTTTAAGAAGTCTGTTATCCAAGAAACTTTCTGGCTTAGTTCAACTTTTGCAGGGTATGATGGTTATTGGAAATGCTATGGAATATGAATTAATCTTTCCTATTACAAGCACATTTACTTTCAACCTCTCCCAACTTTATTTCATAGGAAAAGGCAGGTGCTAAACTGCGTCAAGGTCAAACCCAGAATAAGGAAGTGATTCAGGAATATATTGCTGGGGCAGACAGCATTGCAGAAGATCCATCAACCAGGGATTATGTTGTGATGCGAGCTCGGATGATGGCAGCAAAGTCAGTTTACTTAAAAAGCAATTTATCTTTTTTTTATGTAATGCTTTTGCCAGATTTTAGTAACATAGACATTTTTGATGTCTTCATTTTGAATCATTAATTGCAGAATAATTGCGATGTTGAAGTGGCTGTTCTTTCTTCTTTTGGCAGGTTGCTGGGAGCACTTTGTTGCTGCATTTGTGACCCAGGTGTAAATAATGCTACTCAAGAAATAAGGCCAGCTGAATCATTAGCTCAACTACTGCTCTTCCACTTGAATTCTAAATCTGCCTTGCAGAGGATTAGTGTCGCATTAGTAATCTGTGAGTGGGCAGCCTTGCAAAAGGTAGGATGTTTCTGCAGCAAAAATAAATTGTACTTACTATCTTAATCCACAGCTTGTTGTCTGCTATATAGCTTGAAATAAAATTTCAGTTGATAAGCTAAAATAGTATTTATACAACTAAATACTAAAGTGTTGATTATTAGACAATGCAGGAGTACATTACTTGGTTGCTAAATGCCGGCTGTCAGAACTATGAATCAGAAAATATGGTCACATTTCTTCTTCAAAATAAGTTTATTCTTAGGATGTAGGTATTCTTGAAGTCAGAGCTTCCTTTTAACATGACTGTCTTCCCTGTATTCACTGTCACATCTGTTCTAGTGGCAGACAAAGTTTTATTTATAATCTTTAATATTCTGGGTTACAAATGTTAATGGTCCCTCTGGAAACTGGATTTTTGTAGCTAGATTGCACTGTTTAGTGTCCAATGCTGAACTTGGAAATAAAAATTATGTCTCTTCCTGTTCTAGGAGTGTAGAACTGTGGCCATTTGTGTGCAACCTCGTTTACTTGGGGTGCTTTCTGAACATCTCTATTACGATGAAATTGCTGTTCCTTTCACACGGATGCAGAATGAATGTAAACAACTCATCTCATTGTTAGCTGATGCGCACATTGACATTGGAAACAGAGTAAACTGCAGTGTATTTACAATAGATCAAGCTAATGAGCTGGTAAGTAGAGGCATGTCTGCACTTCCTTCAAATTTGTTCTAGTCTTGAAATACATCTTCAGCATTATTAGTACACAGATGTTAACTTTCAGAAATAGTGTGGTGACTTTACATATCCTTCGAGATATGTAATAGATACTTAGCACTTCCCCTGTGGTGCCTATGCCAAAAAAATGGAGTAGAATGCAAGGCAGGTACTTAACAGGATGAAAAAACTGATGCTGTTCTGATTCCAGGTGTAGATTCACTGTTGAAATCTACACTGAAGAAAACAAAGAATGCAGTCAGTCCTAAAAAACCACTGTCAAAAGACTGGTAAATAAAATGCATGAATTCTAGATTTCGCCACCACAACCTCCCAAGCATGTGGGTTTTTTCCTGGCTTTTCAATTGGTTTGTATTTTTTTTTATCTGAAAATGTGCTAGATGTGCTAATAAAAGGTAGCTTTTGACATGAAAAGCACTGTAAACAAAAATAGTGCTGATCATGTTGGAGCAACTAATTAAAAGGTTTTTCTTCCAACCCCAAACTGGAATGTTAAGCAGAGAAAAATAAGTATAGGCAGATGAGGTAGGATGTAAATTAAGAGCTTGTGAATTTGAGAGCCTGCAAAATAAAAGGGGACCAGGATGGGAGAGGTGTGTAGATTTGTTTGTGCGTGCGACTGGGATGCTGTGGATAAGAGTCAGCCAGTTGTGAGTGGGGAGGATATGGCAAGTCCTGCAGCTACAGACTTTTTCCTTATGTTTTTATGCCAGTCTCTTTCCTCAAAAGAAAACCAGCTTAGAAACAACATCATGCACGGGATCTTGTACATACTTTATGGCCTCTTGTGTTCATAGCATATTCTCCTTTGCTTATCTGTCACATGCGTATTATATGTTGCCAGAATATCTGGATATATCTGGCAGGTATAGAACAATTTAATTTTGGAGGAGTATTTAAGCTCTTCTTTCAGCTTTGGGAATCCAGACATAAAATGTTCAATAATATGCCTGATTTTCCCCTTGAACTGCAGTTCAGGATTCCAGAAACTATTTTTGAGCATTTCCTGTCATTTGCTGGAGAAATGGAGATGAAAATATCTAGTGAAGGGACTCATTCTGCCATGAAAACCACTTTTCAGAGGGTATCTTGTTTTACCGTAAATGGAACAGATTTGTAACTCTCTTCCTTTTTATTAGGTTACTTCTGTTTTCAATGAAGTGACATCATCCTTTACTTTGAATCCTAAAATTCTACAGCAGTTGGACAGTAAACGACAACAAGTCCAAATGACTGTTACAGAAACAAATCAAGAATGGCAAGTGTTGCATCTGCGAGTCCATACATTTGCTGCATGTGCCGTTGTGAACTTGCAGCAACTTCCAGAAAAACTAAATCCTGTTATAAAACCCTTAATGGAAGCTATCAAAAAAGAGGAAAATACACTTGTACAAAACTATGTGGCTTCATGTATAGCGAAGTTACTTCAGCAGTGTACAACAAGGTCCCCTTGTCCCAACTCAAAGATCATAAAAAATCTCTGCAACAGCCTCTGTGTGGATCCACATCTTACCCCACTAGCAGCATGTCCTGCACAGCCGCAGAGTAGCCATGAAAACTCAAAAGGTATGATATCTAAAGCTGCCAGAATTCTTAAATATGTGTGTTCCTGTCTCTAAACTGTTAAGCTGAATATTTGAGTGAGTCTTGTTTTCAGTGTTTTCAGAATGTCAGCAACTGAATCTTCATTTATTAGTAATTATTTCATTTAGGTATCTTAACATTATGCACTGTGCAACTAAGGATGTGTATTGTTTTCAGAAAATTTATGTATAAAAGACCTTAGTTTCAGTTATTTACTGTCCAGTTACTATCTACTTGGGATCACATGTCACATATGTTATGAAGCTTTTAACTGAAATGAAGTATGGGAATCGGAGTAGCCTGTTAGACCTGGAGAGGCTTGAGAAGTGGACTTGTGTAAATGTCATGAGTTTCAACAAGGTCAAGTGCAAGGTCCTGCGCCTGGGCTGAGACAACCCTTGATACCAATACTAGCTGGGGGTTGAAGGGATTGAGAGTAGCCCTGTTGAAAAGGACTTGGGGGTACTGGTGGATGAAAATCTGGACATGAGCCAGCAATGTGCACTCGCAGCCCAGAAGGCCCAACCATATCCTGACACATGTCAAAAGAAGTGTGGCCAGCAGGTTGAGGGAGGTGATCCTGCTGCTCTACTCTGCTGTGGTGAGACTTCACCTAAAGTACTGTGTCCATCTCTGGAGTCTTTTTTCTTTGAGACTGACCCTTGCTAAAAATGTATGGATTGAAAGAGCAACACAAATTAAGACCTTAACACTCAAAGATTCTAACCTGCTTTAAGGCTTGAGCATTATACAGTTTATTATTTCATAATGAGTATGTTCTCCTTTATCTAAGCAGAGTAACATTTATATCTGATGGAAAATTAAACCAGTTTAGCATAAATAGAAACAACAAATCCAAATATACCGATGGCATCTGCTATTGTATGTTTCTTGCTAAATAATTTGTGGCAGGTTTTGGGTTTTTTAAAGGATAGTGAGATCTGCAGATGACTTGTAGGTAGCTATCACTTCCACCTATGTTTTAAACTGCAGCTTAAATTGTTGTCAGCATTTGTCCCTTTTCCTTTAGGGCCCAACTCTGATAAAGATGGGATGCATCATACAGTTACTAAGCACAGGGGAATAATTACATTGTACAGACATCAGAAAGCTGCTTTTGCCATCACAAGTCGTCGAGGTCCTACTCCAAAAGCTCCAAAAGCCCCAGTTGCAGATCTCCCTGCTGGAAGCAGTGGAAGCATTCCTACAGAACTTGATGAGGTAAACTTTGGATCTGCAGATCAAAAAAAAATCACTGGAGTCGACAGCATTATAATAGGAATGTCCAGGGTCTTTTCATGAGAGATAGGAGTTGACGTAAAATATTGTGTTGCAAGCAGTGTATGTTCGTTGATACCAAGATTTAAAACATCATGATTGTGTCATTAAGAAAATTAGTAACTCTTGAAATATTTTAATTTAGTACAGAATATTAATATCTTGATATAAATCCATGCAAATAGATTTCCACTGTATTGTGATGTCCCATTAACTGTGTTAGCATTGATCTGATGCACAATGGATGCTCCAAGGCATTAAAAACAGTATTTGAAGTATGACTGGCTTTAGGATGTACATGTGACTTCCACACTTGATGTGATAATTTTTGTATTACTTTTTTACTCACATAAAACTTCAGTGTGTTTTAATAAGATCCTAGCCAAGGCTGTGATTTTTAAACAATTAAGAACAATTGTTCTTAGAGTGATTTTTATCAATGTCACTTTTTAAAGAGGGTGGGAGCAAGAAAAAGGGATTAATAAAAATCAAGTATTGCTTTTGGGAAGTCTTGCTGTTTTTGTTGTCCCTATATTGGCAATATTTGAGGATCTGGAACTGGAACCAGTTGGAAAACCTCTTTCTGAAATGGGCGTATGTCAGCAAAAGCCAAGTTCCAAAATTTATAGGGTTTAAATAATCTGTTATAAAAGATCTTAATCTTTTACCTATATAAAGCATAAACTAAACAAGTTAAATACAAAATTCAACTGCCAGATGTGTTGTAAGTAGCTATAAATGCAAGCAGAATTGAATGTCTATGTAACAATGGGAGCCTCCTTGAAAATAATTATTTTTAAATGTATCTGTCCTCACTAGTTTATTAAATTGTTTAATTCTAGGCTCAGAAACCTTATGTTGTACAGAGAAGAGGAGCTGAATTTGCCTTATCTACTATAGCTAAACATTTTGGTGCTGAAATGGCAACGGGTTTGCCACATCTCTGGGATGCTATGGTTGGTTCATTAAGGAACAACATTGACATAAATAATTTTGGTAATTACACTTCTGATTTAAACTGGGGAGGCTGGTAGGCTGGGGGCACTATGTCAATCTCAGACTGAAACCTTTTCTGTTTTTAACAGATCGGAAGTCCCTACTGGAAAAAGGAGATGCTCCTGCCCAGGAGCTAGTCAATTCTTTGCAGGTTTTTGAAACAACAGCAGCTTCAATGGACACTCAGCTACATCCTCTGGTAATCATATTCCAAAGCAGCTTTTGTATAAAGCACTTCAGTCTGTTCTTTGTCACTGATTTAAGTCCTTGTTTTTTAAGGCTTCTTTATAGCTGTTATTCTAATTTTGCTGAAATGGTGGTTTTATTCACTTGCTAGCCTGCCTGTTCTCCAAGTCGCATATCCTACTCTTGATAAAATGAAGATGTAGCCTTCTGTTTTCAGCAATTAAGCTGTTACATTTTTAAAACTGATTTTTCCCTGTGTCCTATGGGATGTCTGTATTTGTTTATACACATTATAGAATAAATCACAAAAGCAAACACCAGCCTGCAACTTAATCGTGGCTTTGCCTTTTCTGGATGAGATGACTGAACAAGATTGTGTCCAAAGTTTGAGTTACGATAATATTTATGCTCTTCTTACATTGAAATCAGCATCTCAACTCTGCTTTATTCTAATTCCAGGCTTCCTAAGCCTGGATTACAGACCAATGTCTTGTCTTTGCTGTTAAAAGTACAGATAAAAATGTTATGCTGCATTATGTGGCTCTCAGGTTGACTTCTAATAGATTGATGTGTAATTAGCGTGGCCGGAGTAGGGGAAAACGTAGTAGTAATAAAGACTGCACAGTTTACTGCTTGACTACTGTGTAACTGGCTGAAAGTTGTTAGAAAGGCTCCCTGTGCAGGGAATACAAAAACTATGGAAGAATTCAGTTTACCCCTGGGTAGACTGGATTTGTTGGGGGTTTTGTTTGTTTGTTTGTTTTTTTAATGTTTCTTTTTACCCACTACTCAATGTAAAAGACCTAACATTTTACATGCAGTAGTAGGCTCTAAACTGACTATTTCTGCTTGGGATAGAGATCCTAGAGTTGCAATGGTTCTGTGAAAGTATCAGCTGAATGTAAAATACTGGCCAAAAAACCCCCAAACAACCAAAACCACCAACAAACAAATCCCCAAACCAATAGAAAGTTAAGAAGCAAACCCCAAGAAAGTCTTCATTATGCTGCATCTGAACACAGTTTTTGATACTAGCCTGTCTGCGGTATTGTATTTCAGAATAAATAAATAGCACTGCTAGAGGCATAGAGAAGGGCAACAGGTTGATAAAAATGTACAAAAAGGAACAAGCAGGCCAGAAATCCATCTGGAAAGGATATGACAGGGAAGGATGGATATAAGAAATGGTTGTAGAATTCTGAGCAGATGGAGAAGGTTTATGTGGAACATAGAGAATTATTTCTTACCTATTTTAATAAAATACTTGAGTGAATTCAGCATATGTCATGGAAAGGTGTTTTTTTAATATATATTTATGTATATATGGTGTGTAGTTAATGTGTACTTTGGCGTTGGGGACACAATTCTATACAGGTTTAAAAAAAAAATTTTTAGAAAGCCAAAGAACGTGGAATTGATTCATTGAAGCTCTAATATTCAGGCACTTTCACACTAGGAAAAACCTTACCATCTATTTAAGGTATGTGACATTAAAAACTTGTGCTGATAAAAAACAAAACAAAACCCAACATGTATGTATGCACATACCCCTTTGGGAAGATGTGAATTTTCTTTTGGGTATCTTTCTTGTCATGGAGTTAATAAGAATCCTAACATGGATACTTCATCTGCTTAAACATAAATGGGATGAGTCTAGGATGAATTTGCTAGCTCAAAGGACTTCTTCTATCTGTGAATCTTGTATCTTGACTCTATGCATCTGTATTGAAGTAATAATTTTATTTTTTTTTACTAAAATGTTTTGCATACTTAGTACTGGATTTTTCCATTGTGAAACACTTTAATGTCAAGTGGTTCTTCAGTTTTCAGTGTAACTAAAACCCTGAATATTTTGTTACTCCAAACTTTTAACTGTATGGGGGAGTAGTACTTGTTCAAAGTTCAATTATCTTTTTTGAAACAATTTTTCAGTTCAGAACAATTACATATTTCAAAGGAGCCATGTCAAGTATTCTTTGGGAGACAACAGTGACTTTAAAAGACTGTTTACTTCAGAATAATTCAGTAACTTTTTTATAATTGACTAATATTTCCCCCCCCCTTCTTCTATTCAGTTGATACAGCATTTGCCTCATCTTTCTATGTGCCTTCAGCATCCCAGCACTGCAGTGAGACACATGGCTGCTCGTTGTGTAGGTGTTATGAGCAAAATAGCTACCATGGAAACAATGAATATCTTTCTAGAGAAAGTTCTACCCTGGTTGGGAGCAATAGATGACAACACCAAACAAGAAGGTGCAATTGAAGCACTTGCATGTATCCTTGCTTGAGTATTTAGAAATGTAAAAACTTCTTTAGAGTTGCATAATTTAGGGGAACAAAAACTGTTGCATGAAAAAAATGAGAAGCGGAATGAAATAGTATTAAGCTATTTTCTTTCTGTAGGCAAGAAATTGAAGGAACTTTCATTTTCATTGCCTTTATCAAATGAAGCTTTGCTGGAGGTAATTCAGTTTCTCAAACCATGGAATTCACTGGGCTAAATATAACTGGGTGGATTGACTTCGCTCTTACTGTGTCCACCTCCCACCCCTCTAATGCTCTGTTAGTATAAATCTTCTTCATCTTAACATAATGTATTAATCACACATACTTACTATGAAATCTACCAGGTATATATTGATGTCAGACAATCCTGAACTGCTAAAAACTCTTTCCTTAATAACTGATTCAGGTGTAATGGAGCAGCTGGATGTTGGTATTGTTCCATACATTGTTCTTCTAGTGGTTCCAGTTCTGGGTAGAATGAGTGACCAGACAAACAGTGTACGTTTTATGGCTACTCAGTGCTTTGCAACTCTAATTAGGCTAATGCCTCTTGAGGTAAGCTCAAGTTCTTAAGTATACTGTATGAACTGTCCTATATCCACTCTTTTCACCAGCCAGAGAGTCCAAGCTTCTAGGTTATTAAACAGTAAATGTTTTTATAGACGTTGCGTCAGATAATTGAAGATGTATCCTTTATAGCATAAAACAAGTAAAATTTGACCCTCTCTTACTAATTATCTAAGTTCACGTTAAAAATAAAATTTCTCTTTATGCCATTTAAATGAGTTTCTTGTAAACTGTATATGCATTATTTTTTGCATGTAATGCTGCTTTTGCTAGTTAGGGCTCAAAAGTCATAGGAGCTATACGTGCACTCTCCCTAGGTATGTATGGTGTTGTGTATTTGGTTGAGAGAAATGTATACAAGCAATACAGATATAAAAGGAAAAAAAGAAATAGAAGTAATAGGAACAGTGTGGAGCTAAGTACAGTTACTTATTCCTAGTTCTTAAAAAGCCTCACCCTACAGCTTTGGGCAAAATATTATGAATATTATAATGCAGTAGTGTTTAATCAGTACAGATTTGCTTCAGTTTTTTACTCCTCCCACAACGTGCTTACCTCAGATATTTGCTAATATTGCACTTCAAGGCCTACAAGGCTTCTAAGTAACTTTCGCCACCAGATGGTAATAGAAGACAGTTCAGAATTCAGAATTTAAATTGATAATTGCAGAGGGGTTAGAGTCATCTTGGTGGAAAGAGGTAGGGCATAGACTGGGACTAGGGAAATAGATGTTTTATGGGGAAATAATTTATTAAAGGAGGAATCCTTTTTTTGAGATCAAAATAACTTTATTATCAATTTTTCATAGACAAAGTTTCACACATGCTTTCTGTGAAAAATCCTACAGTGTGATGGTTTTTGGATAGTTTTACTTTATTCTATAGGAGGACTTTTTAGGGTAGTCTTGCAGATATTTCGTAAGACAAACTTACAGATTTCAGCAGTTATAGTGGTACTATTAAAACCAAAAAAAAAAAATCTTTCCACTCTTTCAATTTCATGCCCTCAAAGCATGACTTAGTTCTGTAACAAACCAAAGAGTATCTAGTCTTCTGTGTTCATTGCTGGAATTCTATATTCTGCCTAAAATGCAAGACCTGAATTGAGCTGCTGGATAAGTAAAAGTTTAACAGAGGTCTGAATAAGCTTTGAGTTGCTAATCTGTATTTTGGCTTTTAATTGTGGAGAAGTGGAAACAACAGCAATGAGTTGGGAGAATTTAGCTATGCTCAGTTTCCTGTATCTTTATCCTCAATTTCATTATTCATTCAACTATAAAAATATGACTGACAGAAGGATTGTAAGATAAATGGTTCGACTTAATCTGTTCTATTTTATTGATAAGGAATTATGCTGCAAGTTGACAGTATACTTGAACCACTTTAATTGGCATGGTATTCACACTTCAGAAATGTTCTTTTGAAAGGGAGGATAGGAAGAACAGTTGTTTGTCTGTGTGTATGTATATACTTGAATACCTTACTGGAGCACATCTAACATCTGAAACTTGTCTTAGTTTCCTTCCGTCCTTATTTATCAAATAATCCTACCATGTATGTGCTTCAATTTTTCTCAGCCAGAAGCCCTCTCTTAAGTGATTAGTAACTTGGGTTTTGAAGTAAAGCTAACTAAAAATAGAGGTTGCCCTAAAAACTGGGATGACAGATATGATGATGGAAAATACCAGTGCCTGTTCTGCCACTGTATATAATTAGCAAGCAAGAATGTCTGTGCATATTTGGTTCCCAGATAGCTTCTTTAGGCTTTTGGCCTGGTATGGAAGCTAAGGTCTGCTGCTACAAACATGGAGGGGTTTAGGTTTCTCTTTTTCCCACCAGTTTCCAACTGCTTGAATTCATCCTATGGATTTCAGGAGAAAATTCCATCTAACTTTGCATGGTAGATTGTTGTGAAGGAGAAGTGGGTATCAAAGGATTCTCTGTCTAGCCAGATAAACTCTCTGGTTAGAGGCAGAATAGCTCAGTCTTTGTAAAATCTCACAAGCATGATCAGAGTTTCTCTTTTCGATGCAACTGTATCAAGCTTTTCAGTGTCTCTTTTGGGGCAGAACTTGTCTTCTGCACCCTACAACCTGGATGAGTTGGTCAGCAAGTGTACCACTGAGTTTGGATTTACGCAGTTGCGAAGATTGCTGGTCTTTGCCATCTGTTTAAAATGTATGTGTAAGGATGGGGTTTTATTTCTTACTGTGTGAGAAGTACTGTAGCCCTTACATTACTGCTTTAAAAATACTATCCTAGGCTGGTATACCAGATCCACCAAACATGTCTGAAGAATTAATCCGAATGAAAGCTAAAGAACGACACTTTCTGGAACAATTATTGGATGGGAAGAAGCTGGAAAACTATAAAATTCCAGTACCGATCAAAGCAGAGCTCAGAAAATATCAGCAGGTAACAGCTTATACTTTTAAAATAAAAGAAAAATAAGTTCCGGTCTGATAGGGTTTTACAGGAAGAGGCGAGTCATTCAGGTGCTGGGTGTTTTTGTTGGTGGGTCTTTTTTGTTTTTAGCGGTGCGGTGTGCATCTTCAACTCTTCAGTAAACAAGAACAAATGAAGTAATGCATGCTATTTATACCAGTTCTCCCCCACCCCCCTGGATTCTCTTACTTCTCTCAATGGGCTATGCCTCGATTAGGCTGACTCTGGCAGCTCACCACGTGTAACACCAGGCCTCGTATTGTTTAGCTGTTTGTTTCTTCCTGTATTCCCCTCTGCTTTGGGTAAATTGGCTGTAGCAGATGCATTTATGGTGGGAAACAAGCTCATAGTTTTGCAGTGATGGATGATGGAACATACCGAGGTTTGAACTGAAGCTTAACTAACCAAAAGACAGTTTTCACTTCTGAGGCATTCCTTTTTCTTTTCTAATTTCAGGATGGAGTGAACTGGCTGGCATTTCTCAATAAATACAAACTTCATGGAATTCTTTGTGATGACATGGGCTTAGGAAAAACTTTACAATCCATTTGCATTCTTGCAGGTGATCATTGCCTCAGGTAAGCTTAAATAAATCAAATTCTACCTTAACAGACTTTTAATGATGGAGTAATTACTGTAAACATAGTCCTGGGCAGGCAACTGGCTGTAGGTGTCCGTGCTTGTGCAATGACCAGATGACCTCCAGAGGTCCCTTCCACCCAGAAACTATTTTGTGAAAAACAATCTAAGCTTGTTTTGATATTCTTAAAGGGCTCAAGAATATGCAAGAACAAAACTGGTGGACAGTGTTCCTCTTCCCTCCTTGGTGGTGTGCCCTCCTACACTCACGGGACACTGGGTGGATGAAGTGGGCAAGTTTTGCTCAAAAGAATATCTTAATCCTCTGCACTATACAGGACCTCCTACTGAGAGAGCAAGGTAATGTATTTTACATTTATAACTTGGATAGAGTAAAATCTCAAATACAGAATTTTGCCATTCACTTTATTCCTACTAGTGAAGCACAGTTTGTGGGCATGGGAGAACTTGTGATGTTACTTTTAAAGGCTGACATACTTAGGTAAGGAACACTTCGGTTCTGTTTTCTTCAGGTTACAGCACCAGGTGAAAAGACACAATCTCATAGTGGCTTCATATGATGTTGTAAGAAATGACATTGACTTTTTCAGGTAAGAATTACTTTGTTTTCTGAGGTTTTTAATAGCTTAGAATTTTAAATGCTACTGAAGTCTTTATTCTTCTTTTCTAGAAATATTAAGTTTAATTACTGCATTCTTGATGAAGGCCATGTAATAAAAAATGGAAAAACGAAGCTGTCCAAAGCAGTAAAACAGCTGACTGCCAATTACAGGATAATTCTTTCTGGGACACCAATCCAGGTACCAGCATTTTTTTTCCTAAGGACTTGGCTGAGTATTAGAAAACAAGCAAGAGATCTATTTTGCAGTCTGTTTTATTGTGCTTTTTATCACAGTTGTCTTCTTTAAAGCATCTACTTTTTTAATAAAAAGTCTTTCACTGCTAAATGCTTAGAACTACACCCTTTTCCTTTCCCAGCCTACTCCTATATATAGGGGAATAGGTGCAAGATCCATGGTATTAATAGGGGCCAAAAGTTAGCAAGAAGACATTCTTTACCACTTGCTCTTCCAGTAGCAGGCAGGCTCAGGGAGAGAGCATTTTCTTGTGCCTTTAATGAAACAGGCAAGAAAGTCAACTCTGAGAAATCCGTATTGAGTTACGTCCCAAGTACTTGTCTGTGGACTATGTCTCATTCAGGATTAAGCCTACTGGTGTCTCCTGAGTTTTGCTGTCCAGATCTCAGGGTGTGGCCTAAGACATCAGACACAGTAGAAAGTCCATTCACATGTCAGAAGTGCCTTTAGAGGTCTTCCTGTAACTTTGGTTGGTGAAAGAGCTACCAAGTTTCTATGGCTCAGAAGTATGTTGAAGTGTTATGGTTGTAGGGTTTTATAGGCACTGTTAAATAAGTGGAAATGTTTCTGATAACTTGCTGTTTTGTGTTTTTTTAACATTATTTTTCAAAATAATTTAATAAATGTTTCTTTTATGTTCAGAACAACGTCTTAGAGTTGTGGTCGTTGTTTGACTTCCTTATGCCAGGATTTTTGGGTACTGAACGCCAGTTTGCAGCTCGCTATGGCAAACCAATACTTGCAAGTAGAGATGCCCGAAGCTCCAGTCGAGAACAAGAGGCTGGTAAGGATCAAATGTTAAACCTTGGTTTTCCTGTTTTCTTCCTTGAAAAGAGGACTGCTAATGAAAAGAAAAATGTAGTCAATTCCAGCATAAGAGATTGGGGGAGGGACTGAGTGTTCTGAGTGTTTGTTTTAGTTTGGTTTTTTTCTGGTTTTTTTGTGGTTTTGTTGTTTGAGGTTTTTTCCTTTAAAATTGTAACTGCTGATGTTGCCTTCACTAGGGGTTCTTGCAATGGAAGCATTGCACCGCCAAGTTCTACCATTCCTGCTAAGGAGAATGAAAGAGGATGTACTGCAAGATCTTCCACCCAAAATTATTCAAGATTATTACTGTATTCTCAGTCCTCTACAGGTAGGCTTAAAAAGTGGCTGGAAGCTTTATTTTTTGAGCACAGTTAAGATGACAGAGGAACCAATTCTGTATTCTTAGGCCAATCCTATGTCAGCTCTGACATTCTCTGGGAACACAGGACTAAAGTTTTTCTAGTACATGTTTAAAAACTAATTTCAGTACAGTTGTGATGTATGATTATAAAGACATAGTATGTCTTTACCTTAATCTCTGGCATCATTTTACAACAACAACACATCTGCAGATTTATTTTCTTTTAAATAATACTTTCTACGTTAAAAGAAAATAAATTGCAAGAGATTCTACTGTTAATATCAATTTTGTGCTACATCTAAACAGCTTTCTTGATTTACGGTAGTTCAGAACATTAACTCAGAATGAAATTCTAAAAACAACTGCTTGTCTTCTGTTGGGAAAAACATACTCTTTCTTTTGTCTGGAACCTGGTCTACAGGTTCAACTCTATGAAGATTTTGCCAAGTCCCGTGCCAAATGTGATATTGATGAAACTGTTTCTTCAATTTCACTGAATGAAGAAACTGAAAAACCAAAGCTTAAAGCTACGGGTCATGTATTTCAGGTACAGATTTCTTCAGTAATTTTTACTACCTACTTCATTTATTTTTGATAACTGCATTTCTGGGTTTAATAAAAAATGAAAAGAGTTCATTTATACATTTGTGGCCATATGAGATAAGTAAAGTATTTCAATTTTTGGATCAAATTGCCCCAAATACCATGTATAGGTATTATGCTTAAATTATGGGTTTGTGTCTTAAGTCATAAAAAACTCTTAAGTGTTTTTAGTGTCCTGTTCAACTGGTATTCACACAATTTGTGGATCTTGGATACTACTCCCAGTTAAAAACTGATTACCAAAAGTGCAAAACCTCAGTGACAGAGGACTAATTTTGATCTCATCAGTTGTTACACTATAAAATCAAGACTCTAAAACAAATAAGTTTCCTTACGGTTAGATCTGATTTTATTGAGCTTCATACTCTTGCAGAATTGCAGGTTAAGTCTTAGCAAACTGGAAACAGTAATTCTTAAAGACCGAGCACAGCTCCCAAACCCACCTACTCTATCCCACTCAAGGGAGGGAGGTGGGAAATCAGTCTTTGCCCTGTTTCTGTAACAGGAACCACAATCGTTATGCACATAACAGTTACTAGATACAGTTTGAAATACAGGTTTTCTTAATATAAATATGCAACTTTATTTTAATGAAAATATACTCTAAATTCCAAATTGTGGTATGTGGCTATACTTAGAATCAGTTTTGTTCATCCTTTTTCTCTACCTGTATACATTGGTGCTAACCATTTCTTTGAACTTAATTTCCTAAAAAAAGGCATTGCAATACTTACGGAAGCTATGCAACCATCCAGCATTAGTGTTAACAAACCAACATCCTGAATATAAAAGAATTACAGAGCAACTTGCAGCTCATAATTCATCCCTTCGAGATATCCAACATGCACCTAAGCTGTCTGCTTTAAAACAAGTAAGTAGACTTGCGTGTTGTGCCTGAAATTTCCTAAATGTCTCTACTAACATTACAACTTAGAAAATTTTGTTTAAGACTTCATCAAGAGGAAAACTGATCTTAAAACGCTAGTTAAGTAGCAAATGAAATAAAGTACAAGTGTTTCTTAGGCATATGTCCTCTTTTTCCTGTTAATTCAAGGGGGGAAGGAAACAACCTTCCTTCAAGATGATGTTTACATCATTTTTGCTGCCTTGTCAAAAAACCTTACGTTTGTGTTTCTTACTCCTGTCCCTCTTGTTACAGAAAAGCATTTATTCTGTTTTATATGCACCATTAGTGTGATAGATTGCATTATATACTTAAATTCTACTGTAAGTAAAGCAAAATGAAGAAAATTAGTATTCTGTCAACTCTTAAAAATGGTTTGACAGTGATGCTAAATTTTGCATTATGTCATTTAAGTGACTGTCATTTACAGATGTCCTTTGTAGTTTTACTTGTATTTCTACTTTACATAGTCCATCAATGTCAATATTTACATGAGATTACTGTCATTTTGATGATAACCTTTGAATGCTCTTTTACTTTAAGTTGCTGCTAGACTGTGGTTTGGGGAATGGTGGATCTTCAGAAAGCGGTACAGAAGCTGTTGTGGCCCAGCACAGAGTACTTATTTTTTGTCAACTTAAAAGCATGCTGGATATAGTGGAGCATGACCTTCTCAGGCCCCAGTTACCTTCAGTGACTTATTTACGACTAGATGGCAGTATACCTGCTGGTCAGAGGCATTCCATTGTTTCACGGTAAGCATATTCCTTCATAACTGCTGAGGCCAACTGTAATGAACTGTATTATTTATATGGCACTAAGTTGCTCTGATGAACCTCAACTGCTTTGGCAAAGTTATTATTTAAATGAAATTTACCACGCTTAACTTTTTTTTTTGCATGCAGGTTTAATAATGACCCATCTATAGATGTTCTTTTGCTCACCACTCATGTTGGTGGATTGGGACTTAACTTAACAGGGGCTGATACGGTAGTATTTGTGGAACATGACTGGAACCCAATGAGAGACCTGCAAGCCATGGATCGGGCACACCGCATTGGTCAGGTGAAAAAACTCTTAATTTCCCATCAATTTTTTCCCTGTTCTTCCAGTTTGGATAAGGCTGTAGCATATAATAGAAGTGATGTTATGGGGGTTTCTACCAAACTTCATTCATACTGCTTTTTTGCAAGTATGCCAGATGTTCAAGTGTATACTTTCTTACCCCAACTAGGTATGCTTTCTCTTCGGTGCTTCCTGAACTGCTGAGGAGAGGCTAGGGAAGAATCACCCTTCCACTGAAGAGATGAAAGTGAGAGAAAGAACTGAAAGGAAGCCCCACAGGGTTGTCCTCTGTCTGGAAAGGGAGGGAGAGTGACTGCTGTTGGTCTCCCTCTACGGCTATAAAAAGCAGTGAATTCTTAAAGTGCCTCTACTGTATGCAGGCATAGTCTCATTCTTTACATCTAACATCAGTCAGACTTACTAAGTACAGCTGCTGAAGGGTAACTCCAAGCCAAACTGCTTCCAAAACAAACAGACTGTCCCTGATGCATACTAAAAGCTTATGCTTTCTTGAATGCCCAAGATGATATTTTTTAGCTCTGTGATTTTTTTTTTTTCTTTCAGAAACGTGTTGTTAATGTATATCGCCTGATAACCAGGGGAACACTGGAAGAAAAAATCATGGGTCTTCAGAAGTTCAAAATGAATATTGCAAACACAGTGATCAGCCAAGAAAACACAAGCTTACAGAGCATGGGAACAGAACAGCTCCTTGATCTGTTCACTCTTGACAAGGTAAAGGACCATTTCTACAAATGCCTACTAAACCCAGAGTAAGCTTAGGGAGAAGTTTTGCTTGGAAACATAAAATTTAATCAGATGAACACTTGAACTTGGAATGACAAATAATAGACAGCTCTCTGAAAAACAGGAAGAAGTGGTAGTTCCCCAAAAGAATAATTTGAAGAATTTAGTATATTCCTGCAAACATGACTATATAAAATTGATTTTTTTTTTTCTTTTATGAAGGATGGAAAAACTGAAAAAGCTGATACCTCTACCTCTTCTGGAAAAGCATCAATGAAAACAGTACTCGAGAACCTTGGAGAACTGTGGGATCAAGAACAGTATGACACGGAATACAGTCTGGAAAACTTTATGCATTCATTAAAGTAACCATCATATATTCATAACACAACTGCTGCTAGTTCACGTATTTTTCTGCTGATATTCAGCAAACTTCAAAGCATATATAGTGAACCTTTAGCTTAATGTGTAAATAAACTTATTGAAAGAAGAATCTTCAAAAGACTGGCACTGAATAGTGTCACATGTTTCACTGGGGAGTTATTCTGTCTTAAACGTTTGCACTGTATAAAAGAACTTTAAATGTAAACATTGTGAGGTGGTTTGAATTTTACTTGTTCTGAACAGCTGCAAATTCTTGGTAGAAGACTAAAAGTTTTTACAGATGTTAGCAAGTATTCTGTTTGACAGTAAGTCCATCATTATTCCTTTCTGTATCTGTAATAGCTTTGTATGGTTGTTTCAGTGAGTACTTTAGGTTGTTCAGTGTACATTTTTATTTTAAACATAACTTGCTTTTACAGTGTATTAAAAACAATTTTCAACTTCAACTTTTCATTCAGATCATTTCAGGACTTATATCACTAGAGGCAAAGCCTAGAAACCTTGATAGTAGTGAATAAAGGGTACTAGGTATGTGCACCCACCTTTGCATACAGAGTATGTTATGCTCTTAAGGCTTTTGACACCATCTTGAGAGAACAGCTGACTTGAACTTTTTAATGCAATGAGCTATATTAAATACAGGTAATGGCCTATTTGAGGCCATGTTTGCATCCTGTTAGCAGGGGTGTACTTTTTTAATTTATCTATAAGGCTAGAATTTAGCCATTTTGAGAGATGCATGTATTCAGTATGTTTCAATCCTATATATTTTTTGTAACTAAAAGAAGAAATTAAATATACAGACAGAAATTTTCCAGAAGTAGATTTTACACTGTCTAAGATTCTAAAATCCATGCTAAAGTGACTGTTTACTAAACTGATGCATGATTTAAATCTTCTTAAAGGAATAGGGATTACTTTTTAGGTGAAAATATACATAGAAATACCTACATTCAGACTGAGGGAACTGAATAGTTGAAATTCTGTAACAAAGACAGTAAAGGACTTTAATAGCAGTGTGTGAGAATAATATGGCTGTAAGTTATGCAGCATTTTATAAAAGGGAGGCAGTAGTAAAAGTGTGTTTCTAGATGTGCATATGTACCAGTATATGCACTTTTTATAAATATTAAATTATAGATAACTTACAGCAGTTGTCTGAATACATAGAATATATGTATAAATATAAAACCTAAGGTTTGTAGCTTGCCGTGTGCTTAAGCATCAGAGCTTAAAAACCACCAGAGACCTCAACAATGTAAAATAAGATTGTTTTAAAACAATATATATAAATCAAGACTGTTCTGCAGCAATGGAGAAGAATTAATGTCACATTTCAGTAGTTATGAACTGCCATATTGTAACTAAATTAGCATTCCATGAAAATAAACAAAACTGGGAATATATAACTTGTATGTTGTGTATGTATTAAGGTTTTTTCTGTAGAAAGACTTTTTCACTGTAGATACCTAGGTAAAAAAATAATCCTTTTGGAAATTACAGCTGGATTGGTAGTATTACATTAGTTCATTTCTACCTTTGTACAAAGAATATTTCTGTTGTGCTTTCAACTGATAAGATGGGGGAGAGACAAGATGAGGTTTGGTGTTGTTTGCAGAGAAATTACAATGCTGGAATGCTGGATACTTTAAAATAATTTGGTGTAGAAATCTGGTGATAGTGCCTGGACATAACAAGATATTTGAATAAAGAAACCTCCTATTTAGTTTTAAAACACTGCATATGTTTTCTTCAAAAGTTTTATTAGTTGCAGTGGTAGGAAATTGGCTCCTGTTGGAAAAGCAATATGCAGCAAAGGACTATTTTAAACCAGTTATTATTTATCACATTGAGGTTGCTGTGCAACTGTATAACTCTTGGTGATGGCTCTCTTGGATATGACATCAAAAAGACTCCTGCAGCTGGAAAATGGGGGGGAAGTAGAACCTAAAATAATTGTTTCAAGGTTATTATATGTGCTAACAGATCTTAAGTGTTCTGTGAATTAACACTTCCAAAATGGAAATCAGTAGGAATGCTGCACTAAGTATATATAAAAACATTCTTAGTTACCTTAATGTTAACTAAGAGCTTTTCTTTGTTTTCCAAGCTAGCAAACAATTTACCATGATCAGGCTTGTTAGTGCAGTCTCTGTGAACAAACTGGATTCCCTTACAGCAAAAACTCAAGCAAGAAATGGGCTCTTGGAATGCCTCTTAACTGCATTTGACCTGTTTAATGGGTATTCACCTGGACCAGACCAGGGTCTGGACTGAAATAGAGAAGTTTATTATTTCTAGTCTGAAATAAAAAACTTTGAAGATAGTGCAGGTATGTCAGGTTCTCAGCGTGATTTTGCTCTACAGCTGTGTCCCTACTCTGCAAGGTGTTAGTTGCTAATGAAGACATAGCCTAAACCTTGAATTGGCTGCAACTTCAGTCATTGCAGGCCCCAAACCATAAGCTGTGAGTAGGACCAAGCATGCCCAATGCTTGCTGTACTGTGTAATTTGCACCAATTACTAGTCTGTCTCCATTATTTAATGGCATCAACAGAACACCAATAGTCACCAGAGCCAGACCTCCAAACTGATGATGTAGTCCCAGATTCAAAGCTTGCTAACTTGTGAAAACTAAACACTTTTTTACTGGTGACCACATCCTGGGCTTTGAAACAACTGTGTGTGTGTATATATATATATATATATATAATGGTGCTATTCAACCAAACTTTTAAGACTGCTTGAAACTCTACCTGAAACTAAATGGAAAACTATCCTTCAAACATGCACCAAGTCTGCATAAACATTCCTTCTGAAAAGACTGTTAAAATTCAATCTGACAAGTCTTTCTCCATGCATGTCATCTTTGGAATCCATTTAAGCAGGAAGCTACTTTCTGCAAATGTAGTTACAGCTATTGCAGGGTTTGGGTTGCGGGTTTTTTTGTATCCTGCTCCATAATGCTTTTGGAAGTGGTGTGGGGTTTGGGTTTTTTTTCCTCTTTTTTTCAAGACTGCTAAAATCAAAATTAAGGTCAAGATCCAAGGTGCACATATCTACAATTTAGGCATAATTCAAATTAGTTCAAGTTTATTACTTTAGCTCTTTGTACTGGATGTTTATCTCAAGAAAGCTTGTATTTTACCTTTAAAATTGCCAAATTTAAGACAAGTGCTTTCCTTACCATTAGTGGTATCACAAACTTTACTACCATCCTATGGCTCTACAAGTTACTAAGGCAAAGAGCCCTTTTTTCAAATTAAGTCTTAAGCAGAAAGAGGGCAAGTTAATCCATGTTAGGTACTGCAGAAAACTTCCAAGATTAAAACATTCACATACATAAGACTAACTTGCTTATAAATGGTAAATAATTTAGTGTTAAATATAGCTAGGTCTGCACTATTAAATTGATCTAGGGCAAGTTTTAAATCCATTAAGGACCACAGCACTAACTGACTTGTGGCTGGTGATAAATTGCTTTGTAATCATAGAATATTTTAGGCTGAAAGGGACCTCTAGAGGTCATCTGGTCCAACCTCCCTACACAAGTAGGGACATCTCTACCTAGGGCAGGTTGCTCAGAGCCCCATCAAGACTCCGTCCTCCTGAGCTAGTAATCCCAAGACTATTTATTTCCCTCTGTCTGGTTGGAACCCTTGGTCTACCTGATCCTTGGGCTTTTCAGGCCTCTCAAAAAGCAATGAAGATAATGAGGCTTGGAAAAGGGGAAAAGAAAGGAGACAGAACAGAAAGGGAGGGAGGAAATGGATGGCACTGGCTGAAGATGGTACCAGATGAGTAAACACAAAATCTCCTTAGTCTGAAATACAAGAACAAAAAGAAAGAGGTTGAAAATTATTTCACTACCCTCGATAATATTTATAAATAAAAATAGTAATTTTAACCTTATAGAGTCTTTAAACATTTTTGGAGACGAGAAGTAAAAGTTGTGTTTGAAAACTAAATAACTTCAATTAGCAGGACACAGAAAACTTGACCTTAACTGAACAACACGCAAGAGTTTGTTTAGTTCCTGAGCGTGAGCAACCACACATGACCATTTCCTCCTCTTACATGAAGTTGTTTCTAATATAATAACCCTCTTAAAGGAAGCACTGGGATGGAACCTCAACTTCTCTTTGCTCAACTGCTTAACACCACTAATACTGGTTTACTGAATTAAATCAGCTGTTCTTTGTATGCTGGACACTGCACTTCTTCTAGAAAGGAATTCTAATTCTATCATTATTTGTATGGTTCCTTACCAATGTGGAAGAAGCTCTCAACAGATGCTGGTTATTGTATTGATTCTTGTAAAGGCACGGATGGGGGTGACTTGTCTGTGCTTTACATGGCATTGATTGTTTGAATTGTAGCCTTGGTTTACAACTGGAATTGCAGTTACTAAATCCACGCAACTTCCAGAGCTAGCTGCACTTACGGGCCTGAGGAGGTGAGGTGAGTTGGTGTGCATCTTATACCTATGCCATCCATACAAATTGACATTCCCAAATGCAATCACAAGTCAAAGTCTCTGTTACCCTGACAAATTCTGCTTGGCAAGCAAGTTGTCCGAATGATTCCATTTGTTGTTGCCTTAGTTTAGCTAACGTAAGAGTTCCTGTTAATTGCTTCTTTCGCCTTAGCGAGGAAGAAGATCCTAAAAGAAAGGCTGAGTTGTGATGAAATGCAGATCCATCCACTTCAGGTGAAACAAGGCCATTAGGTAACCCAGCTGGTGCTAGGTACAGGTTGTGCAAGGACCAGTCCAGCTACAAAATATAGAACCTCCCTTTTAATCTTGATAATGCTTCCTAATTGACAGAATAAATTACATGGCCCTGCTTTGCTCCCCCTCGTTTCCCTCCAAAAAAAAAAGAGTGACTAAATTGTTCTCGCAGAGGGAGTGGCTGTCTAGGATTTTGTAAGACACCTCGAAGTGTGCAAGACGCCAATTCTCGGTTGAGGTTGGTTGAATAACTTGACCATGATGTTAATATTCTGCCTCCCTTAAGGAGAAGAAAGAACCACGTAGATTCCCCGCTGAAGGTGAATGCACATTGGCAATTGTAAGAGGTAACTGTAAGAGAGTAATTCTGCAAGCATTTGGTTTAGTTGCTTGATTCTCTTGGTCAATTGCTTCTTCAGGCTTCTTCTGAAATTTCTTTTAATCATTAAAAAAAAAAAGACAAAAGAAATAAAAGGAGGTGAGATGAGCTGAAAGTACATTCCTTAAAGAACTCTGTGATTTCACTTATGAAAGAAAAAAATGGAAAGGTGAGTTCATCACCATAAAAGATTGAAGGAATACAGAGAAAATCTGAGCAGATCTCAAGTGCTTCAGTTTTCTTTCAACCTTACTCTTTTGGCTGCCTCCAGCAATGACTAGAAAAAGAACCTTATCGACCTCAACACTGCAGGACTCCCTGACAAGGATTCATCTGGCTTAGCTTTATGCAGTTAAGCATCTAGTCTAAGCTCTCTTGTCAATGGAGCGAGATAACCATCTCTAGATGGAGTTTATGCTGTCCATTTTCTCAAATGCTTATAGAGAAAAAATAAATAAGGTGAGATTCTGCACTTTTAGACAGCTAAAACCTATTCTGAAGATCACACATCACCCTCTTTTGAGACCAAGAGGTACCGTGGAGCACTTTCTATACCTGTACCACCACAGAGAGAAGCTTTTGGACACTGGAGAGTTTTATTCACTACATGAACAAAACAACCAACCAACCAACCAACTGATCTGGTCACTCAAAAGTCCTTAAATCAAAGGTAAAAGATGAATTCTGCCCCAGTCACAAGCTGTTGAAGTAGATGTGTGTGTGATGTCGTAGTGTAAACACGGTCACAGATCTGAAAGCATAATCCTTAAATCTGGAGATGATAAAAAAGGTTAGTTCCTTAAAGGAAATAATCCACCTGCAATATAGTGAAGTAAAGACAAGGTAAAAATCCTTTGTATTTTGTCATCACATTTTCCCATCCCTCATTTTCAAGCCATTCTGCTTCTGTTGTTACTCGGTCGCAGAGCAAAGGAAGGTGTTCAAATTAACAGTACTTTTTGATACCATTTGCACATGCTGCATCGTGTTTATATTGCCTGAGCACCCTTTATTGTAATTAAATATGAACATAGCTCTGTAAATATATATATATAGTTGCAGTGCTGCCATATTGAGTATATTAGCACATGGTTGTACTGTTTCCAATGCCTGGGTTACCTGAAAGAGTTAAATCTAGAGCCATATGAGCCCAGCCTGACTTCAGATAACTTGTTCTTGTTCATTTAGAGTGTCTACAGTACGTGTACGCGGGCCCTGAGCTTTCCTCTGACGACGTGATCTGGCTGGGATCACAGGGGAATTCAAAGGCTGAGAAAGAACACTGAATTTCCAAATTCTGCAATAAAATCCTGAGTGGTGTTTTCATTAATGACATCTTGAAAGGGACAATGCCTGTAATCACCTACAAGCAACAAGGGGATGAAAAGCCATGGGAGAGCTGCCATGTCTACAAGCCAATGCTGTGGTGCACCTCTGACAAAGCAAAAAGCAGCCTTCTGTTGGTCAAGAACTATCAGCAGTGAAGGTAAAGGTGTAATGGTCTTCTACAAAGCTGGGGAAATCTCTCCTAGCTGGCCATGCAAGCCATTGGTGGCCCATTCCACCAAAAGATTCCTTCAAAACCAAAGAGGGAGGGCCACTTGGTAGATCAGAGAAGTGCTGCGTTGAGCCTATGATCAGAAGATAAAAAAACCTGGCAAATTTGCCAGTGATGCTTCCAATATTTTTCTCAAAATGAAAAGTCAAGAACCACTACGACTGTGATTTATATTGATATACTTAAATTAGGGGAAGAACAATGAGATTTGGGGCCGTTCTTTGTAGGAGAGGAGTAGGTGCAAAGAAGTTCCTACGCTGGCTCTCACCGGTGCAGTGCTTCAGGAGAGGAAGTGTCTTTCCTGAGATCTAGCGAAAGCACCACATTATGCCCGTATTGTTATAGAAGCAAATTACATTCTCAGGAAGATCATTTATAGTGTTGTGCAAGGTGTTTTCACCTACTATTTAACGTGACTTGTCGGTACCTGTTGACTTACCTCATGATGGGAAAGCTGGGCGGAATGTTATCTTATGAGACAAGTTGTAAAAACCAGTTTTCTCCAAATATGAACGTAGATGAAGGGTTCTTCAAAGGGTGTCTGTCAATCCAGGCAGAGTGTGGAAAGTCTATAAGCTCCTTGGGCAGCAAATCCTTGCTGGCTGCTTCACCTCTTGGGATTTGTGGTTCCTGGCCTGTATAGGAAGAAGAGGAGGTGCAGGGGCTTAGAGGTGAAGAATGTCCCTCTCTGTGCCTTCCTTTCCAGGAGAAGATGTGCAGTTACTCTGGGCACTGGCACAAGTTTCTCTCAAGATTTGCTTTAAGGACATGACAGGTTTTTCTGCTGGTGTGATGGCAACATAATCACTACCCTTACAAAGTCTCTCTACTAACTTTTCATCACCAGTGAGAACCTTGTTTCACTTTCCATACCATACCATTTGAGATTGGGTTTGTTCCTTCCCTTCAATAATCCCAGAGTTTTTTGTTCCTTCAGCTAAAACATATTTAGAGTTGCTAGGCTGTTTCTGTGGCCTTCCCAAGTGCTGTCTTCTTCAGAACATCACTCTCTGGAGCTTAGGAAAGGAGGTAGTTATGGTTATTTATATAAACCAAGGACTCAGAAATTAAGAAGCATGCAGTGCTGATCACAGAAGGGTAGGGGTTGGAAGGGACCTCTGGAGATGCTCTGGTGCCACCCCCCTGCTCCACCCAGCAGGGGCACCCAGAGCAGGGGG
>JANHFX010013953.1:0-16588 GCA_027560015.1 Chloroceryle amazona | reverse complement strand
CCCGCCAGCTTTATTTGAAGGCAATCGGAGCGCGGTGTCTTCCTGAGCCGCGGGGAAGGGCTGAGAGAAATGCAATCTCACGGGAAGAGTATTGTGCGTGATATTAAAGTGAAGGGTTTTGATTATGCCTAGAAAGTGCCTTTTCTTTTTTTTTTTTTTTTTTGACTTTTTTTTATATATATGTAGCCAGATTATCACCCAGCGCGCTGGATTTACACTGCATTAGTGATCGTCCAGATTAGACCAGAATCCCCGGATAACAAATGGGAACACAAGACGTCAATTTATGACATAATAGCAATAGTAATGCAACAATAATCATAGTCCAGAGAAGAAAGATGCAGCCGAGGGTGAGTTGGATCTCTCGATTCTGAACACCAAAGCTGCCTGCACCGGAGTGGTTTTGATTCAAAAATCCTTCTGCTGTACCTAGAAGGATGATTTTATACTTTATTCCTGACAGAGAGGAAAACTCACACCCCGGCACAGCTCTGGCAAAGCTGATGCATGAAACAACCAGCAACTAGAGGGACAGGTTAGGAGACGTAACCTGTCCCCTTGACCCTGCTAAATGTCCACACAAGTGCCAGAAGCCCCCCGGGCCTTACAAGAGAGAAGGTGCCCATCAAATGTGGCATTTCTGTGCCTTCAGCTGTTCGGAGCATAAGCCCCGAGAGGCGAAAGGCAGACCCTGCCCTGCAAAGGGTGTCATCGGATGACAAGAGAGGGGCCGTGGTGTTGCTGTGCTGGGCAACGAGCTGGATCCTGGCAGCTGGCCTGGCCCCAGGGGATTAGAGACACCCCCACCTTCCCAGCTCACGCAGTGGCACACTCTGCAGCTGGGCCCACGGGGCCCCTCTTTTTCTCTTTTTTTTTCTGCCTGCCCTGTTCTCGTTGAGTGCTTATTACCACAGCAGGAGGTTTGGACAGGGAACCCTCTGCACACAGAATGCAGGAGTTCGTGAGATGCTGAGGAACTTAGTGTCCCCTCTGTTCCCTGCTGGAAAGTCACCACTTTCCAGAGCTTCTCCTGCACCTGCCATCTCAGGGGGACCTTTAGACCCTTCTGGGAAGACTGCTCTTTTTTTGGGGACTCAGGAACCACTCCAATATCCTCATTTGCCCCAATTTATGAGTGTTTTTCTTCCAAATCCCCCTCTCCATCGCGTGTCTTTGGGGTCCATCAGCACATTCATGAGGACCAGCGTGGGAAGGGTGCACTTTGTGACAGTATCATGGATGGTGACAGGAGCTATGGTGCAAACAGTGCTCTCCTCCAGCTCCCCCTTTATTTACAGGCATGCTGCAGCCACAAATTGATTTCCCCGGCTCATGCCCATTTACAGCTGAAGCACTCAGATGACTTACATCAAGGTTGACTAAGCATTTCTATTATCAGCTCCCTTCTTAATCACTCCTAACTCTTTTGGTATGGGATCCAGATCTGATCTCCACCCAAGGAACTGGCAGTTGCTTTGGCTGGGTTGTGTTTGAGCAAAAAGGGGCTCAGGCATTTATTAAGGTAGGTGCCCAGGCAACAGAACCCTTATCCCATTATAAACCAAAACTCTGGCTTTGTAGAAAAGAAAAAAGCAACGACAACAAAGAAAAAACAACAAAATACAAAGCAGAGAAGCAGGCAGTAGAAATCCGTTAGTGCTGGACTGATGGAGCAGCTTTCAATGATCCACTGTAAATCAATTACAACAGGGCTGAGTTGGTAGAGGTGGAGAAATCGTTCTGTGAGAAGCAGTGTTACCGGTGGTGGGGCGCTGCTGCTGCTGCTGCTGCCTGGAGACCTCTCTGCCGATGGGTCAGGCAAGAGCGCAAGGTGCTGTATGGCTGAGTGCTGCCTCTCTGGGGAAGCCAAGGGACATGGCCACCTCTTAGGGGAGCACACCTGGAGCCTGGATTGGGAGGTGACTCCTGGAGAAGAGGAGGAAGGGCACAGGGGCAGTGCCAGAGTAGATCAGAGGAATCCAGGGGCTGTTCAGGTACAAGACAGAAAAAGAAAATAGATTTATTCCTATCCCTGGCATTGTTTGTACCCTACTGGCCACTCTGGCTGTACCAGGCTCTGCTGTCCTGCAGATAGTGCCCAGCTGGGAAAATGCTCTTCTTCCCCTCGGCACTGTCATAACAAACACCAAAAAAAAGCTGCATGAGCCATGAAGCTGTACCATTTTCTGAGTCTGAAGAAACAAAAGCTCTAACTATTTCATTAATTGTTTTGGTCAATGAGTTAGAAACAACAGTAGGGAATTCTCAACATCCCGCCTGTCGTTCTGTCTGTACACAACACTGGATGTTTGTAAGGGTCACGTCCACCACCTTGTTTACTTTGCACAATTCCTTACCATTGAGGCTGGCCACATTTGGGTTTGATTGTTCGTTGCTGCATTGCCCCAGCAGCACAGCTCTTCCTGACCAACTATCTGTGCAGCTCTACCCCAAGATTATAAAAATAAAGTAGTTGGGTTAGAAAGTACTTACAAGGTGCATCATGATTCTCCTACAGCTGTTCATTACAAGGCAATCTGCAGTCATGTCTCTGCAGTGCTGCAGTCTCTTCCTGGTCATGCATGAAACAAACTTCAGTGAGAACTGGGTGACCTCAACAAAACCAATGGCCAGCCCCTCTGGGCCAAGGGTTTTGAGCTAGCCTAGAACAGGATGAGCTCCTGCTGGCCCTGGGCCTCACAGTAAGGTGCACAGCAGCCTCTCAATATCAGGCACTCAAGAAAACCATGAAAGAAGGTCACAGATTTCATAACCATTCAGTGTCATGTGTTCCAGAAGCAGATGTGCCTGAGCCAGGAACCTTGAGGGTGACCAAGACAGGAGGCTTGCTGGGGAGATGCTCCAGCACAGCTCCAAGCTGCTAGGCTGGAGCCAGCTGCCAGCCAGAGCAAACCCACATCTGTCCCTGCTTGTCTGTGCAGACACACACTTAATAACCATTACTGTTTCACAGAGCAACTTTCTCGTCCTCATTATATTTCTACTTGTCTTGCAGGGGATACAGCAGGCGCTCTGATAAATGAAGAGAAAGGCATGCTTGCTTTGCAGGGGATTTATGTGACAGTCTCTCTCTCAGCCCAGGAAATCCTTTGTGTCGTTCTTCAGGGTTGGCATCCCTAACCAGCTGCAAGATAGAGCGCACCAGACCTGGGGAGCTGGTGGATGAGTGCACCATTGTTGTCCCTGCACTCTTACCAAGGGTTATCCAGATGAATCTGGGTTCTACTAAAGGACTGACACCATGCTGGTTTGTTCCCAGTGTCTCTCCAGTGACATGAGCTAGCCATCACAACCAGGGCAGCTCCGTGAGACCCCTGCATGAAGAGCCCTCAGTGCGTCACCACCCGTGCCTGTGGCCGCTGCACGATCCCCACCCACCCCAGTCCTTCATCCACTGTGGATGCCGCAGGGTCTGCTGGTGAGTTTGGTGATGCTGAGTGGGGACACCACTGCTCGCTGCTTGGGGGGCAGAGGGTGTGGGCAGCCTGGGCTGGAGGCCACACACGGGGAGGCAGCAGCCAGTGCAGGGTGCACTGCCCGGCGTCCCATGGCCATGGTGGGGAGCGAGCAGGGACCATATGGAAGGTGCTGCCAAACAAGGCTGTTGAAGCAAAGGCTGCAAATGAGTTTAGTAGACATTTTGAGGAGGGGGGAAGCAGCAGGGGAACTAGAGGAGAGCAGGAGAAAGGGAGAACCTGGTGCCTACAGGAACCCACCGGAGCACACAGGCGCGGTGGGCAGCGGTTCCATTCCACCCACCCCGCACCTTCTCATGGTGCCCTAACTTTAAGACTGAGGGGACCAAGGTGTCCTGGCCCCTTCTTTGTTTTTAATTACTTCCCATTTTAATCTTGATTTGCACGTCGAGCTCTCAGAACTGGGCCAGGGACTCTACAAAGCCCTCGTCAGCAACTCCCCCAATAATAAACAGGAAAAGGCTTAAGGGGCAAATCACTTGCATGTTAATGAGACTGTTTGCTGGAGTCAAGAGAGAAAACAGCAAACAAACAAATGGACTGAATTCCAGCGGCAGCTGTTTGCTCCTTAATCTCGGCTCGTCAGAGCTGCCCTTTGATGGGACACAATCTACACAAACGATTGTGCTAAATCTTCTAATCTACGTCCTCATTATTACATCCCTTCTTACGCATGTAAATCAGGGACAAACTCATTTTAATATGTAGATAGATTATGGAAGGGAAGGGGAGGGGATTGGAGGGGAAAGGAACTGCTGGGGGTGTCTGTGTTTGGAGGGGTGTTAATGAGGAGTGCAGGGAGGGGAGCTGTCTGCGTAGACCCCCAAGGTACCAGGAGAAGGAGGAGGAAGAGAAGGACCTGTTGTCAGGGAAAAGGGGGAGTATAAAGGGGCGAGGACGCTGGCACTGGGGTGCTGAAGACGTGGGCATGAGGCAGAATTGGCAAGGCAATGTGGCAGGGTGCTGAGGAGGACCTCGCCTTAGCATCCCCCCAAGCCCTCTGCCTCTGGCTGGGTGGGGTACAGGAGGGCTTGCTGGTGGCATAGCAAGAGGTGACAGGGCCACACCGCTGGGGCACACGGGGCCCTGACATTGTCCCCAGGTTCCCTGCAGTGCACAGCACCGTGGTGTCCCACCCCTCCTCCAGCTGCCACCCCCTAGCCTTGTTAGTCAGTAGACAGAGCACAAGAGCAACCAGTTGGAGTAGCAGGCTAATGCCTCAGGCTGCAGTGTCCAAGGATGCAGCCTACACTGCCTTCAAGCACATGTAATGAGAGATAGAGATGGTTATGATCTTTACTAATGTTCAGAATAGTTGCTTTTACAACAAACACAACTGTGGGGAAAAGCTCTCCTGCATTTCTGTGTCTCTGGTATCTCCAAATCCAGTTGCCAACCTGCATCCTGCCCCTCATCCTTCCTCTTCCACTGGAAGAAGGTGGGAGAGCAGCAAGGTTGTGCAGCATCAGCCTTATTTATCTGAGCCACTTTGTCCTACTCTTGATCCAGGAGGGACATCCTCCTGGTAAAACAGGAAAAAAAAAAATTGAAAACAATGTGATTAGTTCAGAAATTCCCCATTAACCTCACACCTGTAAAGGAAGAATCCAGAAGACAAACAGTAGGTTGGAGCACAGAAGGTGAGTATAGAAGAGCAGCACAGGCATGCAGGAACATAATCAAAAATGCCAAGCATAAAATAAGTTTGCAAGTAGCAGAATAATCAAAGAGAACAAGAAGTCATACTGTAAATTCATTAGTAGCAAAAGGAGGACTAAGCAAAATATTGGATCACCGCTGAACATGGGGTGAGAATTATTGACCGAGGATGATATTAGAGAAACTAATAACAGTGCTAAGAGAGATAAAGAGGTAAGACCTTAGCATAAAATAAGGAAAGAGTATGGAAGAGCTAATTCTATTAACCTAGATGCATTCAGATTTATTTGATGTACTGAGCTTCACTGCAGGTACTTAGAGAATTGGTTACAGCAGTCTCAGAGTCAGTAGTGCCTTTCTTCCAGAACCTGTAGAGACGGGATGGAGTACAGGAAAACCACAGGCATTACTTTGTAAAAAGTAAAGGGCGAGGGTATTTATGGACCACTGGGCTTAATATCTGTTCCCATGAAAATTCTGGAATAAGCCACTGAGTTATCTTTAACTATCAAAGGCAAAATGAGACAATCGATCACATTCAGAGCTGATTTGTCAAGGATCAGTCCCTTACAGTCACTTTGATTTCTTGCTGTCACGAGCCAACAGCTCCTGTGGCTGAGGAGGGAACAGAAGATGTTGCGTATCCCTACTTCAGTAAGGTGTTTCGGCTGCATTTCAAAAGCTATCTTTATCAGTAAACTATGGAAATATAAATTAGCAGAAAGTACTGATAGATAAAAAGATTTGTTCAAAACCTGTGTTCAGCAAATAGTCCTCAAGTGGTTTACTATCAAAACAAAGGATGTATTGAGAATAGCTCTATAAAGATCTATTCTGGGTCTGGTTCTGCTCACTGATTTAATTAACAATATGGATGACAAAAGAGAGAGTGGGCACATCAGGAAGACACGGCCCTGGCAGGCACTTTAAGTATACTGGAGGACAGGCTTAGCGTTCAAAAACGCCTTGGTAGATTGGGAAAGTGGTTGAAAAAACAGAGATGAAAGTCAGTAAGAAACCATGCAAGGAGCATCAGTGATGCAGAAAAAATTAAATGCATATAGAGGGGTTGGAAAACCACTTGTTAGGCAGCAATTCTTCCAAAAAAAGCACTAGGGGTTAGAATGGATTACAAGCCCTGTCAAAAATAGTATGCTGCTGTAAAAAAGCAAACCTCCTGCTGGAGGGAATAAATAAGACTCCAGCTGTCGAGACCTCTGGAAATTATCTTTCCTTCTAATCAGCACCGGTGAGACTTTAGCTGGTGTTTTGAGCCCAGCTTTAGCACTGCCTTTCACTGAGCACATCACTGCTCTCCTCACTCACACCCCAACATAACCCGATAACCAGGAATGGTGGCAGGATGGCGATGGAGGCCTAAGAGGTGACCAAACCCTTGAGATGGAGAAAGTCTTGGCCCCTACCATCTTCTGGGATCTGGAAAAAATAAAAGCCAGGGACATGCCACCCAGCTCCCTGCCATACCAGCCCCAGTATGACCGACTAAGCCCTGCTGCTGGGGTTAAACAGTGAGGTGAGCATCTGCCTCCCTGTCACCAACAGATAACTGCCCTGACTGCTGGCACTGCTCCTCCCTGCTAGGAAATCTAGACCTTGCAGACGTGCTATAAACTGTCTAGAAACCTTAACAGAAGTATCTATTTCTGCAACATTTCCTCGGGGAAATCTTTGGAGGTTGGAAATGTATCTGACTGGAATGAGTACCCACCTCAAGTAATGGGGTTTTAAATAAAGGTTGGAATTTTTTTCCTTGCCCTTTTCTCTCTATTCCCAGCGATTTTTAGTGTGATGTTCATTCTCTGTCACCTTCTTTCCTTGGCCCCATGCATTCATAGACTAGAATAACAGAAGCATAGAATGGTAGAATCATTTTGGTTGAAAAAGACCTTTGAGATCATTGAGTCCAACTGTAAAACTAACACTGACAAGCCCACCACTAAACTGTGTTCCTAGGTGCTACATCTGCGTCTTCTAAACACCTCCAGAAATGGGGACTCAGCTGCTTCCCTGGGCAACCTGTTCCAAAGCTTGACAACTCTTCTGGTGAGCACGTTTTTCTTAATGTCCCATCTAAACCTCCCCTGGCACAACCTGAAGCCATTTCCCCTGGTTCTATCATTTGTTACTTGGGAAGAGAGAGACCAACTCCCACCTTACTACAACCTCCTTTCAGGTAGATGTAGATTGTGAGAAGGTTTCCTCTCAGCCTCCTTTTCTCCAGGCTAAACTCAAGTTCATCAGCCACTTCTCATAAAACTTGTGGGCTAGACCCTTCAGTAGCTTCATTGCCATTCTTTGGGCACTCTCCAGCACCTCAGTGTCCTTCTGGGAGTGAGGGGCCTGAAACTGAACACAGGATTTGAGGTGCAGCCTCACAAGTGCTGAGCACAGGGGAATGGTCACTTCCCTGGTCCTGCTGACCACCCTCTGGTACAAGCCAGGATGATTGTGTCACACCCCTGAATCACACTTGATGTTCCACACACTCTTATCTGTCTGAGGAGCACAAAGCTTTTCATGCTTTCTTTGGAGATGAAAAATGGACCAGGAGATGATCGTGGTCCCTTGGCCAGATGGGCCTTGGACTTAAATTCTCTCCGTCTGGGATTAAAGGTGGACATATTCCCAGGCTCCATTTTTTTCTCTGGCTGCTATGAGCAGCTCACCGTTGTGTTCTAGCAGTTGTGCTCATTCTCCTGGTACATTGTCTGCCAAGTTAGGATATTAGCTCTGGTCTTCAAAGCTCTCTCGGAGTCAATTAAGTCTGAGTCTGCATTTTCATCACGGCCCACCTGCTCCTTTGGGAAAATGCAGTTGACTAAGTCCATGATGAAGTGAGGGAAACTGGAGATGAAATGGAGATAAATGTCAAGGAGATTTGGCTACTGAATAAGTTTGCAGAGGAAATACACTGCTCCAAACACCATATGTTTAGGACACATAGCAATGCTCCCTTTCTCAAGAAGTTTTCCACTATAACAGCAAAGAGGGCTTGTGGCTATAAAGTGTGATTAAAACACTAAAAAGCAATAAAGCCTTTTTAACAGACTGTATTAGCAGTTACCAAAACAGTTTAATGATCACAAGGAAAAATTATCTGACACCCTAAGACATTCAGCAGCCCCCAGTATGCTGGGGACTGCTGTATACGTATGGATATGAGGAAAATTTGAGTCTTCACAACACTAGAGCACTATGGAATTCCACAATGCCCTGCTTCTGAATGTGGAGCCATCTCAATCCTTGCTAGAGCTTTGTCATATTTCACGAGTACCTTGTGATCACACTAAACTATTATTTCCAGCTGTTCTCACTGTCCATCATGTCTCTCAGGCATATTTTTGGCTCTGGGATATTCCTCCTCTGACAATTTGCTGAGTTGACTCCCCCATCCCTTTGCTGCAGCATTGTGGTTCTCTCCCCCTGATGAGCACAAATTCTTCCATCAGTATCATCTGCAAATGGCATTAATACACATCTCAGTTTGCTTCCTCCATCAGTTATGAAGAGTTGAAGAAGGGCAGATTTAAACTCTCCTTGCTGGAGCACTTCTGTCTCAGCCTGACAGTTACACCCAGAGTATTTACAGTCACCTGGCTGCATTCTCATTCTCATTGGCAACTCCTAAAACTTACAATAATTTTCCCAGTGGCAACTTCAGATTTTGATAATTAGAACCTCAAGAACAGACGTGAAAGGGAAATTTTTTAATCACCGGAATAAACAACAAAGCTGAACAAAGCCCAGAGTATTTCTGATGCTGGGCAAGAAGATCACTTGAACCAGTTTAATTTCACTTGAATAGTGTCCTTAGCAATTCAGCCTGTGGTGTGCCCTTCCTCTAACAGTTCCACAGTGCTAAGACAATTCCATATGCACAGCAAAGTTCCTCCTGTTATGACAGAGTGATGGAAATCAGATTTTTGCCAGAGCAATTTAGTCTAGCATTCTTTCCCCCTTTGGAAGACAAATTTGTCTATCGTGCTTCTTTCTTCAGCATCTATCTCTGTGGCATCCAAATGTAGCAGAAAAATAATACAACTACAGCCCAGAAGAACTTCTTTTTAATCTATGAGCGTGTTCTGAGGCAGAAGAATATGCACTTCTGCTATTCCATTACTGCAAAAGCAGAATAATAACGTGTCTCCCTTAGAGGAGGATCCATCTCACCTAATTTTAGCTGTCTACACCTGAGCTGGTCATGGGCTACTTTTGTAGTCAATATCAATCCTGTCAATAAAATCAATGGAGATGCAATTCCTCTAATCCAGTGTGGACAACTATTTCAAGATAAGATGAACTGTGCCCTAGGTTCTATTGAGCTTATTGACCAGAGCCCTCTGGCTAGAGTGGAAATGTGCTCAATGCAGACTCCCTACATTGCAGGTGTTCGTGCTGGGTCTGCTGAATCCAATTGCCACGTTGTGTTCTCTCTCTGGACATTATTTTACTCCAGATGTCCACTCAATCATTCTGTAGTTCCCATAGAGATGACAGCAAGCAGGGATTTTGGGGAAGCTTTTTCTTACTGCTGCTAGCACACTGCTAACACACTGCTTTAGTCCTGTGGTGCTTGGCTATTGCCTTTGGCCAGGAAAGCTCTTTTGGAAGGCTACCTACAGAAGTTTCCCCTAATTCACAAATTCAGGGTTCAGGGCTAGCAGTGACCACATCTACCAAAGAGCACAGAGGTATTTTTGAGGAGCAGAACCAGTACCTCAGGTTAAGATCAGGCGTGCCCAAGCTAGTAGGCTTGGCAGCCAGCTGGTGCTCATCCATCCAGCAGTGCTGGTGGTGCATAGATAGGTTGAGAGGTTTTCATTTTGCAAGATAGTAGCCCCTGGTCACAGGGAAATGCCCCTCGGTCACTGGTGAATCTTGGTGTGCCTGTGACTAAGAGAAGCCTGCTCTGTCCCTCAGCCAGGGCTGAGGGCTCCCAGCTACCCTGGATGGGCTGAGCTGGGCGCTCACTCCCTGAAGAAAACCATCATCACCCTTCACTGCAGCTGGGCTGCTCAGCTCCACCTGGGCTAACTGAGCTGGTGTAGCTCCTGCACTGCTGCCCCAGCCTCACAGGCAGGTCAGTGCAGTGCTGGGGTGTCCCACTGTAAATCAGGGTGGTGAGATGATCCGGGTTAGTAACCACCTCTTCCTGGGAGACAAGAAGCATCTTCAGGTGCCCATTTGGCCAGTATCTTCAGCCTTGGGAGAAATGATGTTCAATCCAGGTTGGTCCCTTGGGTCAAGGGAGACAGCTCAGGCTTGATGGCCTTTTGTACGTGTGTTAATATCCAGCACACAATACCCAACTATCCCCAGCATCCCCCCCTTGCACCTGAGTCCTCCCAGGGAGCAAGGGCAGCTTTTGGAGGCTCCTCATTAGGTCACTGGCCTTGCGAGCTGAAATCTCCCCTCCCCCACCTCTGTACACAACTGTTCCTCATTTACATAAATTATCTCTATTCAATTATCTGTCCAGATGTCCGAATTGTGCCACCAATGATCTGTGAATGAATTAAAAATGGAATATAATTTAATAATAACCGATTAGAAGGAGATTAGTTGTTATATAAAAAGGAAAAACCAAGAGATAGCTAGTTGCCCTTAATCCGAGCCAATCCACAGTAATTATAGAAATACAGTCTCGCTTGCTCGCCTTCCTCATTTCTCTTCTTCTTTCCCCCCCATTTTCTCTCTTCCTCCTTTCCCCTTGTTATCTCTGTCCTTTCTTTCCTCTCTCTCTCACCTCTTTCTCTTCTTGCTCTTGTTTCTCCTGATCTCCATCCCTCCTGTGTCTTCTCTCCACTTTCTCCTCCAGATTCTACATACCTACATCACCAGAGTCAAAGCCCCCCTGGCTGCTGCTAACCCGTGTAGCTGGGGACGTCCTTGCAGGTCCAACCAGCAAGAGCTTTTGGCTACATTAATGTCCTGTCATTCAAGACACGTTAATGATCGTGTCTTTATACTCTCACTTTTCTGATAAACATTTCTGGAATTGCTGCCTTTTTCCTAGGTTCCTAAGCCAGTTTTCCCTCTCTGTGCCTTTCAGAGCCATGCAGTGCAATGTCTACATTGTGATGGATGTAATAAAATCATAAGCAGCACAGAGGCTCTGACTCCTCCTCTTGCACCAGGAAGAATAAGCAGCAAGTCCCTGAGTCCCTGGGGTATCTCTCCCCGGAGAAGCATGCCCAGGCTTTTCCAGGAAACTTGTAATGGATTTATTTTGTCAGGGGTATTTTCTCCTCTCCCAAGCATACAGCCACAATTTCCCAGAGCCAGGCTGGAAGAGAGAGTGAAGCACTTGTCTTGGTATTGGAGGCAGAAAAAAGTAGAGAGAAAAATACAGCACCCTGCTACCTGAGTGGTCTGTGGGGTACCCCCAGAGCTCCCTCCCTCCTCCCTCTCTGCTGCCCTCCTTCCCTCCTGTCACCCACCTGTATCAGCCGGAACTCCTGGTGCAAACCTCCATCACTCACTGTGATTTGCAATGGCATTAAGGTGAATAACTAAACACTATTATTAGTATATTTTTACCCCTCTTGTAAATTAGAACAAGGAAAAAGAACCATTTGCTGATGCTCACTTCCGAGTTGGAGTGAACTGTTTATTTTAGGTAATTTCATAACATGATTTGGAAGCTGTCAGTTAACCTAAGTCAGATTTACCCCCTACTTCAGCATGGAACTTGTCAGATATGGGCAGTGATTAGGAGGGATATGGCTTAAAGAAATGCTCTTTTAGAAGCTAAAACCCAACCATGGTCACTGTCACAGAGTCATCTATCAGCAATAAAATACCAGACATTTAAAACCTTCAATGTCTTGGCTTGCTATGTGAATTCTCTCTTCCCCAACACCCTATTTCTGAGTTAAAAGTTCTGCTGCCCCTTCAGACACCACCCTTAAGAGCACTGGTCACAGCAGCAGGTCAATATTTCGCTCTCCTAAGCACTAAGCCATCTGCAGCCCCTATCATTTCCCCCCACAGTAGCACATAAATGGCTGCTCCAGGTCTCAGGGACAACTGTGGTGTTTGGAAAGTCAACTGAAGCAGCTCCTGGCTCCTGTGTTCCTCCAGCATCAGCTCCAATCCACGTTCCCAAGCTGTGCCTGTATCAAGATCTGTCTTGGGTGATGGGCACTGGTGAGATCAGATCAGGCTCAGCACTTGAAGTGTCTGATCTTGACTTTTATGCCGTGTTCATTGCCATGGCACCTGAGCAGCCTATGGATGCAATAATCCATTACAAATCATCTGCTATAAACAGCACTTTGGAGGTTGGTGCTTTTGTTACCGTCTACCCCACTCAGCCAAATGAGGAGTTTCTTTGGCATGGTGATAAGTTCTCTGGCTTTTTAATTATTACAGACTTAATTATTCAGTTTAGGTAGACTGTACAGTCAGCTTTTTATAGGAGCTGCTACATTTTGAGGTGTCCAGCCTGGCTCTCTGGAGCTGGAGAGCATAACCCTGGTTTATTCTACTGAGGAGCAGAGATCAGAGAGAGCAAAGGTCTAAAGCCCAGAGAGAAAACTTAACATATTATTTAATGGGATGCAGAGCATTTTGCTGAGGTCACTGATGACATTGTGATGGCAGTTGGTGGTTATTTTACTCTTTAATGCACCTTTAATTTTTTATGCTAGAGGGTTGTTTCTCGACATTAAGGCATTTAGTATTGGAATGTAGTTAATGCTACAGCTGCACCAACAGCACCAAACATTTCCCCAAAAAGTTCTGAGAATGTTGGCATCCAAAAACCCCTCAATCATTTAAACAGTGATAGAAATCACGACAGAAGGTATGAAGTTTTGATTACCTTGTTATTCATCCCCTTTCATTAGCACAAATGTGAATGTGCAAGTTTACTTTGTCATTCCAATAACATGGTGTCTGGCTCAATTTTCCTGTTTTTTCCTATGGAAAGCCCATCCTGCTCTTCAAAACTATTGATGAAGGTTTGTTCCAGTGAGCTAGTCTGTGAACGTGCTGAAAACACGGGGCCATTTTTATTCCCTGTTTAGTTGGTAACTCCGGGATAGACCATCAGTTCCAAAGATGATCAAGACCTCGTTAAGGTAACGTCTCCTCTACGCGTCACTACAAGCCAGGTAATTCATTAATTGTAATTTCTATGTTGTGGCCAAACTTGATGATGTTGACTTGCATCTCACTGTATTTGTGGTTTTCACAAAGACCTCTAAGAATCAAGAAAATCTCAGCTTTATTAACAAGTGGTTCCACCACCGCTGCTGCAAAAGGTTTGACAACACCAACTGGAGAAATTCTAATGCTCAAAAAAACCCCCCAGACTCTTAATACATTATTTAAAGCCTTCCATATTTTTCAACCTAATATATTTCTTTTTATGGACTTAATTCAAAAACTTTGGACTCTTGGGCTTTTGCAGTGAGCATTTCTATATTTTGATAATTAAAATGTTAGTGCTCTGTGGCTCGAAGACATGTTCAGCAGACTTTGAAGGAAATTATGTACATATGATTTGGCTTTGATAGTCTTACCTTTCTGAGTAATATTTTACTCACAAACAGTTCCATTGGCTTCCATGAGTATTATTCAATATGATAATATGAGGAGAGGTGCAAATCTGCCCCTTGGGTTAATGCAAGACAAGCCTTAGTTACTGAAGGTATATTAATGCTTTGTGTTTTGAAAGGGGATTTGGGGAAAGGATGTTCATTTCCAACAAGTCTAAGAAGGTGCTGCAATGCCCCGAGCGATGCTTAGCGTTCTGTTCAGTGGAGGTTGTGTTAGGACTTTGAAGATGAAGAGCAGTGCCGTGGCATGAACAGGAGCACTGAAGTCCAGCCTCACTTTGTCAGAAGATGGTAGCTTTTAGTATGCTGAAGCCAGGTGGCTTCTCAGGGCCACCCCATGTCCAGGGGCTTCTCAAGCTGATACTCCTGCATGCCATCCAGGAGAAGCAGCAGTGCCATCCTCTGCCATTTGCTTTACCCAGCCTCAGCCCTCAGGAGCAGGCACCACTACCCTAGTTCAGCTCAAAGTACTTCCTTGTCTCTTTAACCTATTTGCATCTAACAAATGTGACTGTCCTGGCTCATCCCCCTTGGCTCCACCACTGTCTTGCAACTCAAACCACTGGCAGGAGGCTGTGAGACAGTGTTGCCCATGTCCCACCACACCAGTGCAGCAGCACTGATAGATCTTCCCCATCCCAGACTGTCAAAGTGCTCTGTTAAGTCTTCCAGGTTGGGTTGGAAAGAGCCTGGAGAGTGTGACTCTGATGTTTTCAGGAATCTCTGCTGACCTGAAGGTGGGCTGCCACGCAGTGCTTGCAGTGGTGCTGCTCAGATCTACTCAAGGATAAATGTGAGAATGTGTTGCTAAATAGAGGCTATTTTCCACCACAACAGGACGTGTCTTCCAACAGATTGGAAGCTTTGGTTTCTACAACTACCTGAAAAGAGGTTGTAGCAAGGTGGGCATCAGTCTGTTTTCCCATGCAGCAAGCAATAGGACAAGGAAAACAGCCTGAAGTTATGCCAGGGAAAGTTTAAATTAGATATAAGGAAAAATCTCTTTACAGAATGAGCTGTGAAAGTAAAAATAAATTCTTCACTGGAACAAGCTACCCAGGGAAGTGGTGGAGTCACCATCCCAGGAGGTATGTAAAAGATGTGTAGATGTGGCACTTAGTGACACAGTTTAGTGGTGACCTGGACCGGCTGGGTTAACAGTTGGACTTGATGAACTTGAAGGTCTCTTCCAGTCAGAATGATCCTGTGATTCTACAGAATCACACAAGAATGTAAGGTAAGAAAGAGGACTGGGAATCTTCATAAACCATGGACCTATCCCAAGCAACTCAAATCTGGGATAGACATGAGATAACCCAGCTGCTGATAGGAAACACAGCTGGTGAGGAAACAAAATGTCACTCTGGGCTCATTTTGCCATCTCGGTCCTTTGGTTTTCCAAAGGGGAAGCAGAAGGCTGATGGGGCTCCAGTGATTCCAAGTGGTATGACACCTGCTGCTACCTGGGGAAGCCAGAGCACAACCTTCCTCCTTGCCATGGCAGCAAAGGTACCACGGGGTCATGGAAAACCTCCATGCAGCCCTGGTTTGGGAAAACCACCTGTTTACGCCCTCTTGGAGCTGCCCAGATGAGGGATCTTTTGGCTCCATCCCTCCACCCTGATTGCCCATGACCACATTTCTCTGCTGGCTGCCTGGCATCATTTAGACATTTCGTGTCTGCCCTGCAGGTTATTAATTCCTTAGGAGAGGTCAGGAGGCACTAAAGATTGTTGATGCTGAAGACTTGGCACCTCCACTGTAAACATTTGGGTTATTTTCTCTGGATTAGCTCTTCTCTTGCACCATGGACCGAGGACCCATTAGCAACTGGAGGGTGCTGGGAGTGGCGAGGCAGAGCACGTCATCTGCCCATCCTGTTTCATCTGCAAGGACACCAGGTTGCATCTGCTTGACCCCTGCTCAACACAAAGCTCAGCAATGGAGGTGATCGGGACCCTCGCGTCCAGAGTGTGCTCTGGATGGATCCAAAAGCCTTGTTCAATGCAGACAGACTCAGCAGTTGCCAAGTCCAACCCAGGCTAAGGCTGCGAGCGTTGTTTGTGCTGAAGTGCATATTTTAGAAGGTCTAAGTGGAAGGACCATTCCTCAGGTACACAGTTTTAACTCTTGAATATTAGAGGTCATTGTAAATCAGGTTTTCTCATACTGTGGGGAATTCTAAAGCATCTTCTTTCCGTGGAGAGTTAATGTCATTTAAAATACTGTTCTGTAATTTCATTTGGGGTTTTTTTGTTTTGTTTTTTTCCCTACAAGTCTTACAGGTCAGCAGGAATGACTGACAGCAGACACTGCCTGCAGGATACACACACCTATTGCTGGCAAAACATCATGACTGACAATGGTGGCAGTGGTTCCTATTTTATAAAGTCATTAAGGTCATCAGAAACTTCACGGCACACTAAATATTTCACGCTTTTGGCAGCGTGGACATTCTCCTCTGTGTGATAATGAATGAGTTTTCCACCAACTTAGTATTCAGGCAGTACTATGTAGCAAATGTACTTAACAGTTTGGAAATTAAAAAGAAAACAGATTTTGATGATTTTCCATGGTATAATGTGATAGTAGTACAATACTATAAAAAGAAAATGCAGAAATTAACGTGAGAAAATACATTTAGAATGATTTGAAACAAACTGTTTCAGTATTGCTGTAGGAATTTCTGTAAGCAGCCACTGTTTTATTTTATTTTTTTTTCTGCCAAAAGCCCAAATGGTTCCATCAAAAGAGGGTTTTTTTCCAACAGGAATGCCCTTTAAAAATATCTAATAATTATCCTCGTTGTGAAAAATCCAAGTCCTGTAGTAATACATATATTTAATT
>JANHFX010013952.1:51502-77999 GCA_027560015.1 Chloroceryle amazona | reverse complement strand
GGGGGGGGGGGGGGTGGGGATAGGGGTGTGGGAGGAGGCACTGAGGTTATAAACTGGACTAAGTTGCATATTGCGAATGCATAAGAAGCAATCCTTAAGATACCATGTTTGAGTAAATTGGAGAAGTGTTGTTATAGACAAAAATCCCTTAAAATGGAATAAAAAGAGGAATGGAGAAGCTTGTTTGATAATAGTAATAGTACATTTTTTCATGTATGAACTTGTTTTAAGATTAGTACTGATAAAGGAAATTTTTGCTGGCAACTTGTTACCCTATCAACTCATGTATTTAGTGCCTGTGGTTAGCTAAGCTAAAATGCTTGTGACAGCAAGCCGCTTAGGCTTGGCCGTAATATATAGGAGAACTACCTGTTAAGAATTATCCTTTACTCCTCGCAGTCTTATGTCCTTCCAAAAGCTTGGTGTTGGCATTGCTAGCTGCTAGGCTTCTGCTCAGGCTAAGTGTCTCTTAAGACGCAGTAACTGCTACCCCCCACTAATACCCATTTAGTTCACTGGTGAATCCGAATCCACAGTCACTATCTGATTTTTCTAGTAACAGTGATCAGACTCAAAGGATATACACTCTGGATATTACCTCTCTGGACTCTTGCAAGGCTTTTGATTCAGTCTCTTATCCTTTTCTCTTAATTGGCGAGATATGGTTTTGCTGGGTAGACTGTTTTGTGGGTAAGAAATTGGTTGCATGGCCACATCCAGGCAGTAGTGGTCAATGGCTCAATGTCCAGATGGAGACTGGTGACAAGTGGTGTCCCTCAGGAGTCCGTACTGGGAGCAGTGTGCTGTTTAATATTTTCATCAGTGGCATAGACAGTGGGATTGAATGCCCCCTCAGCAAGTTTGCAAATGACACCAAGTTGAATGGTGCAGTTGACACACCATCCAGAGGGACGTGGACAATCTTGAGAAGCGGGCCTATGTGAACCTCATGAGGTTCAACAAAACCAAGCACAAGATCCTGCAGCTGGGTTGGGGCAACCCTCAGTATCAATACAGGCTGGTGGCTGATGGGATTGAGAGCAGCCCCATGGAGAAGGACTAGGGGATACTGGTGGATGAAAAGCTGGGCAGGAGCTGGCAACATGCACTCGTAGTCCAGAAGGCTAGACATATCCTTGGCTGCATCGAAGGAAGCATGGCCAGCAGGTCAAGTGAGGTGATTCTGCTGTTCTACTCTGCTCTGGTGAGAGCCCACCTGGAGTACTGGGTCCAGCTCTAGAACCCTTGGCATAAAAAAGACATTCACCTGTTAGAGCAAGTCCAGAGGAGAGCCACAAAGATGATCAGAGGGCTGGAACACCTCTCCTGTGATGACAGGCTGAGAGAGTTGGGGATGTTCAGCCTGGAGAACCTTACTGCAGCTGTTCAGTACTTGAAGGGAGCCTTGTACGAAAGATGGGCAGGCCTTTTGGCAGGGCCTGTTGCAACAGAACAAGGGGTAATGGTTTTAAACTAAAAGAGGATAGGTTTAGACTAGGTATAAGGAAGAAATTTTTTACAATGAGGGTGGTGAAACACTGGCACAGGTTCCCAAAGAGGTTATCGAATTGCTAGAACTAGAATTGCCAGAAAACTTCAAGGTCAAGATTGGATGGGGTAGGGGGGTTGGAGTAGATGACCTTTAAAGGTCCCTTCCAACCCAAACTATTCTATGATTTTATGACTCAATGTCATAAAATGCTGGGATGTCCATTAGACAAAGGACAGGAGGTCTCTATTAGCCCCTCTCCCTTCCCAAAGGGGAAGAGAAAGGGAATAAAGGAGAGACATATGGATGGGAAAAGAAAACTAAAGCAGCTTTAATGAAAATAATTCATTTTATTATTGTTATACACAAAACCAGTATTGAACCCAACGGTTTTGATAGCAGTTATGTCACTGTCACCACTGATGTTGTGGAGCAGGCACTGGGTAAATTCCAGACTGGACTCAGCAGCAGATGGGAACTGGTTACAGGAGCTGGATTCAAGAACACTTGGTTTGGGATTGAAGGCAGAACAGACAGAGTCCTCCTCAGATGCCGGCCATTGAAGAAGAGAGCCTGACCCTTGTGATCCCTCAGCTTTATACTGAAAATGATGGATTGGGGATGCAATACCTTATGGTTCAGTTTAGGATCACCTGTTCTGGCTGCTCCTCCCTGCAGGCGCGGCCTCTTACTTTCTGCACCCCCAGTGTGGTACACATTTAGCAGTGACTTTGATCTGCACAGGAGCAAATATAAGCAAGAGCCTTTTTGCACACCAATCCTTGATGGTAACTCTAAACATTGAGCATTATCTCTGCTAGAAACAGTCACTGTCTGCAAAAATCTATGGTTAACTTCAGAAAGCGCAGTTAGTTGGAAGAGGCTGAGCTGAGAAGTGAAACCACTGAACAGAATTAGTTCTGTCCTACCTCAAACCAGGACACTCATAATATCTTTAATTTCTTGCCAGCTACCTCCTCTTTGGATAGATTTCTTATGGTGTGGAAGCTGAAGACACAATGCAGAGCTTACAGATTTGTAGGCCATGGTGAAGCTGTGACTAGTGTACAGTTCTCACGAGATGGGCAGCTCCTTGCTTCAGCTTCTCAGGATCGTACTGTCAGACTATGGATTCCTTGCATGTGAGTAGAACCGGGTGATGATGGCTGTGTATTTCATTAATGTAAAATATGAATCTCAGAGTCTCTACCCCAGAAAAGTTTCTTTTTCCTTCCCACATCTCTGGGCTTTGACAGAAATAGATTGGGGAGCACAGGGTTACTTTGTTCTTGTAGTTTCAACAGAAAGAAAACAGCAATTCAGAGGTCATAATTTCATGTGTGCAGGACTGTGTTTAGTAATATTTCTCTGTCCTAAAGGATATGTTTCTTTTAACAAGGATTGTATGGCTGCTCTTCATTTTGGGAAGACAAATGAAAAGGAAACAAAATATAGCATTTTTTTAAAAAAAATATTTTGCATTGACTTGCCTTTTAGAACTGTTTTCAAGTAATAGTGATTACAAGCTATTCAGAGTGATCTAGGAAAGGCTGGTTTTATTTTAAGTATTTTGTAGATTATCAAAAAATAATAAATCATCTTTCAAATACTGGATGGAGGCTAATACTGCTAGTTAATTGCACCATTCTCTAAATATGGTTCTATTAAATGAAATTACTTTACAGTCTGTTATTCTAATAATTAATACGCAACTAAGGCAAAAATTATTGGTAACACTAAGATTTAGCCTGTATACATTGCTTTTGCATTTGGGTAAGATTCCAAATATATTACTTAGTGTTTTATGGGTTTTTAAAATTATTTCAGTATAATATTTCATATAGTCTTTTTTTCCCTAGTCATGGAGAATCATCGGTCCTGAAAGGCCATACAGCATCTGTTCGCAGCGTGAGCTTTTCACACGATGGCCAATTTCTAGCTTCAGCATCCAATGATAAATCAATAAAAATATGGAGTGTTCACCATCAGCACATTTTGTTTTCCCTATTCCAACACACTCATTGGGTTCGTTGTGTCAAGTAAGCATGGTTTTTATTCTCTTTGTAAAGAAGCAGAACTCCTAACAAAGGGTTTTTTATTTCCCAGGGAAGAACTAAAAGAAGAAAAATCTGTGAATATCACTAATAATGACATTTTAATAAATCCATTGTATGCACACCCATTTTTATATAGATCTCCTAGCTGAAGTCTGAAAGTTTGCTTTGTGTTAACATGTGTACCTATAAAATCTGTTGCTGGGTGTTAATACTTTACAGGACAAATAGGGTCTTCTGTATAAATTTTCAGTCGGTATTGCATTATTCCCCAGTCTCATATATTTTTGTGTTGTATTAACTTATTTCACAATTCTATTATTATGCATGGGTGGGGGTTTTCTTAATTATTCTTGAAACACTAGTGACATAAAAGAATGGTCATGAGTCAAAATGAGTTAAGCTTATATAATTGGACAAGGTAAAAGAAATGGCCTTATTGCTGCAAGTGAAGATTTTGCATTCTATTTAAAGGCAGGGCAGCTCTTCAAAGACAAAAAAAAAAAGGTTGTTCTTTGCTGACATTTTTTTTTTGTCTCCATATTAAGGGAAAATCTGCAGCTAAGAGAGGCCTGATTTAAACCTCTTGAGAAAGAAATTTAGCACTGGTGAAGTGCAGAGCCCTACAAAGTTCCAAAGTATGTGATCATTGAAAAGAAAAATAAAAGCTCTAGGAAATTGTATATGAAAGTTCTTAAAACACTGCTCTAATGCCCCTGTGAAGTTGCTCAGTATGAGAAATAGTAATAATTGGTGTCATTTTAGACAAACCCATCTTCTTGTTTAATAACCTAGTCTGCTAGTCTAGGCATAATCATGACTGTTATGCTGACAGTTTGTAAGTCTAGAGAGAACTCGCAGGAGAATATATATGTAGGTTAAAATGGAACACAAGTTTCTACTGTGTCCTCTTTGTCTTTTTGCCTATAGCTTTCTATAATAATCTCTTTGGCATCTCAAGTGACAACCTTAGGCTGCTGATACCTTTCCCCTGTGTCCCCCTCTCCCTCCCTCTATCTTGCTTGGTTTTTAATTGTGGTTGACTGTGAAATGAAGGGGGAGAGGAGTGGGGGAGAAGCTTTTCTTTCCAGTTTTATAACTCCATGAGAAATCCAAACATTCTTTGAATATTACACATTTTAATTCCAAACAGTCTCTCTTGGTTCTGATATTTTGCTGCTTATATCTCTGATGCTGATCTAGGTATTATCAGTTGTTTAGTAATGCATACGCTTGTATGTTCCAGATTTTCACCTGATGGAAGACTGATAGTATCTTGCAGTGAGGATAAATCTGTTAAGATCTGGGATGCAAGAAACAAAGCTTGTATTAATAGCTTCTTAGATTATGGAGGGTAAGTGTTAGTAGAAAAAAGAAGAGATGTGAATGTGATATTTTAATGAGACTAAATTAATTTTTGGTGGTATTAATGTCTATATATATTATATCTGAAAACAGGTCAAACTTCTACCACCCATGTAAAATAAAATAATTTCACATTTTTCTAGAGGTTAACTGACTACACTTATCCAACTGTTTTCCAACAGTCATAAAACAAGCCAGAGAGAAGTCAGATTGTTCTTGGATTTTTGAACAGTTTCACATTCTTTCTCTGTTTTCATAGTGCTATTGGATGCTTCATCAAGAAGAGAAATTTAATTATTCTTCACTTGTTATGAAAACAGTATTTTGTTAGCTTCTGTGACCTGCCTTATTTAGGTTTACAAAAACCTTGCTTTTAGTTATCTACAGTTTTCTTAATTGAAACTCTGGCTCTAAGATGTTTAACAAATGCAATAGAATATTAATCTTTTATAGGTGCTTTGATTTCATGTCTGCCATCTCTATCCTTTTTCCAAGCTAAAAGGTAGTTATATCTAGATATTCTGTTATTTCAAAGTACAAATTAGTTTACTTGCTGCTTACAAAATCTTTGCAGCACTTTCTTCTAGGAACTTTGTACTCCAGCATAAACTGTGGTTTGAGTTAGGACAATTATTCTATCTTTGTAGCAGAAGCCAGATTATACAAGCCGATTTATCATGAACAACTTTTTTTTTTTTTTCTCACCCTTATTTCAGTTGCTTGAAATACCTTATTTGATTTTTCATACATGTTGATTCCACACAAGTTTGTGACAACACGGTGTTAGTATTATTGTTTATATATATATAAAATGCACCCAAATATTTCTATGGAAACATGTAATCAATTTGCTTTCATTAATTCTATTTAGGTTTGCAAACTTCGTGGATTTCAACCCAAGTGGTACATGTATAGCTTCTGCAGGTTCCAACCATATAGTGAAACTGTGGGATATTCGAATGAACAAGATGCTGCAGCATCACAAAGGTAAAAACAATATAGTTTGTTGTATTTTCTTCAGAATGGAGCTCTTTGCAATGAAGTGCGATTTATTTAGATCATATGACTTCATTCACTACTGGGGAAAGTGGACAAATGGGCCCTATTGGCATTTTGTAAGGAATCCTTCTGTAGTGTAACAACCCTAACAATCCAGTCTGAATCCTGATTATTCCTTTGCAGTATTTCTCTGAATTTTTAGGACACCACTAAGGAAATACTTTGAAGAGTCTGCTATGTCCCAGCACTTTGGTGTTGGTGGTTTGGTTTTGTTTTGTTTGTCTGTTTGTTTTTCTTTCTTCCCTTAAATGAAGTAGATTATTCTTTGGGAAGTAGAAGGGAGCAAAGAAATAAAGCGTATGTTTCCTGTTGGATATCTACAGTCCCTGAATATTGTTTCTGGTAAATTAGTTCACAGAGCGGGAGTTAATTGTGTATCATTCCATTCTTCTGGTAACTACCTCATCACTGCTTCTAATGATGGTACCCTTAAGATTTTGGATCTCTTAGAAGGAAGACTAATTTACACTCTTCATGGACACAAGGTATACACTAATCCTATCTAAGCGCAGATTTTAATAGATTATTCAATATCTTTTCAAAGGGAAAACAACGTTTGTGCCATTGTGTTTTGTATCTTTTAGCTTGTAGATAAAACTTAGTGAACAGCAAAGTTTTGTATTAATATACCTTGTCACAAATGCATATGGAAATGCCTCAGTTTTACCTATGACCATGCAGTTAATCTGTCAGTACTGTATGCATGCTTAATGTTAAGTAATGGATCATGTCCTGAATTACTTAAGAATTTACTCTCCTGATTGTCAAAAATCAGTTATTTGGCACTTTAGTCTTTATGTCTGTTGAAAACCCGCTTTCTAAGGATGGGAAAGGTTATGGAAGATAACTTTTGTGAAGAATGGCAGACATTTTTTTCCCTCTCCTCTTAATGCAAAATAAACCCCACTTTTGATAATGAATCATTCAAATACATTGCCTTGAGTAATGTAATATACATTTGATAATTTTTTATTGCAGAGTTAAAGCATAAAGTCTAAGGATAATGTGGCTGCTTTCCTAGTACTGATACTGGTAATTGTAGTGCAGCATCTTGCAAAGATGTACAAGATGAACTTTTCAGTCAAGTTGTTTTGCAAAAATTTCACTACAGTTAAATTGTTTCTTATTTTATTTAAATAGAAAAACCTATATTTATAGGTTTCTTTTTGCATTAAAATACCATGATTAGAGTAATAGTGTAATTTTTCTGTATGCTGTTTTTCAGGGACCTGTACTTTCTGTGGCTTTTTCTAAAGGTGGTGAAAAATTTGCCTCAGGTGGAGCAGATGCTCAGGTTTGTGGTATTGTCCCTTTCAATTAAATGTCTAATGTTTATTGCAGTGAATGGGAGGTACCTATACCATGTCACAGTAGATGCTAATTACAGTATGCTGATGTGCATTATGTCTAGTAGTGTGTTAGGTAGGCTTTGTTTAGCCTAAAGTTAGATTTGAGGAGAAAAAAATATAAATACATCATTTAAAAACTTGATCTTAACTACTTTCATTTGGATATTATGATAAAACCACCACAATAGTAGCCACTTTTAAATAGAAATATTGTTGCAATTAAATGTCAACAAAGTAGTTTTGTTGCAACTGGTATTAATGCCTGAATATGTCATTAAGATTTCCCTTCTTTTAAAGTCAGTACTCTGTAATTTTAAGAATTAAGTTGTACGACTGGGAAAACTTTGGCTACAATTGGGAAAAATATTGTGTTAGCTTTGCCAATTTATATTGGTGAAATGGCCAAAGTACTGGCCAAACAACTTGCTTAAACAAGTTACGTTAAATTAGGCAGCAAAGCATACAATTAATCTTCACCTGTTGTGATAAATCTCATAATTACAAAAACAGTCTCAGGCTTGGAATCATCTTTATCAGGTCTTTACATTCTCCAGAAAGAACAAACTTTTGTAGCCCGAGGCTTAGATCTCTTCCCGATCTGCTGGAGGAATACTTGCGGGACCTCTTCTCAACTCACTGTTCATAGAAATAGGTTGATTTACTGTAAATGTAGGGTGTATTCCTTTGGAAAGTTCTGCTTGCAGATTGGCAATGTCAAGCGGATGATCAGAGCATGACCATAAAAAGTATTGTCCTCTATTTTCTTATGCACTATCTAAAAGATACTGTCTGTCCACAGTATGAGTTGGAGGCAGCTGATTCATTGCAAGTTTACCACAGATTACTTGCTCTGTACGCGCATTATTTCAAGATTATTACATTTTCAAACCACAGATAAAATCTGTTTTTCCTTTAACGAAGAAGGAAAACCAGTATCTCTGCTTCTAGTTTCAAGTTTCTTTGTGCTTGGTACAGAGCCCACTAAAAGCTTTGTTCAGAAACATGTTATTTCAAAAAAGCACTGGATACTTCTTTTGTTTCTTCTTGTTTGCTGCTTTTGTCAGTCAAAAATAACTGAACACAGAGTTCTGAAATTCCTGTTCTTCACACTTCTTGGCTATATGTGCATATGATAAATTATTTTATTTACCTGCTTCTATGGAAGACATAAAACCTTTTAAGTGAAAGAGCGAAGTTATACCTATTCATTTGGAAGGTCATAGCCTGTGCTGTTAATTCAGTACTTAACATAAAGAGGAGACATCTCATTGTGTCTCGTGACTGCCTTGACATAAAGAGAGATACTTCCTTATGGAATAACTGGTTTTCTAGAGCTGTCTTTAGTTGCTTTTACACTGTTTGCATTACAGTTGAGATACTCAAGGCATATACAGATGTTGCCATGCTAGTTTTACTCTTATTTGTATTTCTAATGATGAAGCTGCAGTGTCATGGCCTGCCACTTTAGAGTGAAATGAAACCTGTTTAGAGCTCGAGCAGTTCAAGTGCTCACCCCTGAAAGGTCCTACTTCTGCTGCTGCCTGCTTATACCTGTGTTTATATTCAGTGCTCAGCCAGTTTATGTTGGACTGGGTGATGGAGGTAGTGGAACTACACAGCTGAGGAAGGCGAGAAAACAGGACTTACCTCTTACAGCACAGTGAGATGCTGTAAGTCAACTCATCTAATGCCTAATTGTCCTGCAAGTGCCAGGTTCTGAGACAGGTTTATATAGTTTGTATCAAGATCCATGTATCCCACTTCCACTATTACTAATGTCTGAGTTAGTTTGGGTTCATCTTTATTGCTCTTTACGATGTCTCCCAGTGCATATTTAAGGCCTTCCACTCTTAAGAGTCATGAAAGAAGTTGAACATGGAATCAATTTGCAACAATACAGCTACTTCGGAATATATTAAAAATATGATTTAGTCTGCTTGGAATTTCTGTGAACAAATCTGTCCTTAAATATTTAATAATTTCTGAAAAATACTTCTAATGGTTGTGAAAAATATTTTTGTCTGGACAGGCAAGTAATTTTAAGTCGGATCATGGTCGCATCTTTGTTTCCCCTAATTTAGGGAGCAGCTATAAAAATCAGCCTTGGCAATTTCCAAAAGTCCATCTTCTAAGCATTACGAGCTTCCTTTTTAATTTCTTTTTTCCCTTAGCAGTTAAAGATGACATAATGTAAATTTGTGATAAACTTAAATTGCTTATATATACAATTGTTTTATGAAATGAGAGAGCAATATTGTGCTTTCTGATTTGGTTCCCTGGTCCATCCATAAGGCTGGGTAGACTACATTCTGGTATTCTGCCTTGGCATTCTACTACCTTCTGCCTTTGGCCATGTGTTGGACAAGGTTCAGAAGATGGATTCCTGTTGCTGGAACACTAGAACCAGGTGATAGAGTTCTATTGAACTCAGTCATTTTTCTTTTCCCCTTAAACTTTTTCATTTGACCTACAAGTCTTTATAGGGAACAGAAATTTGATAGTATATGACCTCTTGATTAGCAGAAAAATAAATTATTGCAGTCCAGGGGACAAAAGTTTGCTTTGTTTCATGATTATTGAGATGTCTTTTGGACATTATCCTCCCCCCCTAAAATAGATTGAGCCACATTACTAGACTTTGAAGTACAGGATACTCTGGGGAAGTGCCTGTGTAGTAGAGATCAGACTAAGTGATGGCAGCAGGCTCATTCTGATGTTGTGATCTATTAGTTGAACAGACTTCATTGAATAGTTATCTTTTGGACACTGTAGGCTTCAAGTAGTTACTGATATGATGGCTTCTTACAGGTATTATTCTGGAAAACCAACTTTGACTTATTTGATTATAAAGAAGTTCTTGAACATCATACTAGAAGAACACATATTGATGATCCTCCTCATCTTCTTGATATTTACCCAAGGTCACCTCATCTCCATGATGAAAAGCTTGAGTCAGTTGAGGTGAGTGCAATAAGTACTCTAGCAGAGCAAACTGGAAGCTTTTGTAAACACTGTCTAGTGTTTATAGTTAAATGTGTTCCAGGTATACTGGAGAACTTGTTATGTAGAATGCTTTGGAAGTGACCATAACTTAATCTCCACTAAGGTTACACAGTTTAGCTGGTGCTGTCAGATTTATCCTGGTGAATTCCTTTCATGCTTCCTGTGTAAGTCTATGCTCTACACCTAATTCATACAAAACATAGGTGGTAGTATTGTCTCTGAAGTAATATGGCAACTGTTGCAGAAGATAGTATCCTAGAGCTCACTGAAAATTCATCTACTTAGTCATTATAGGAAGGATTAGGTGGTGTTATTACTGAAAATCAAATACTTGATTGTCACAAATTGTCCCTATTTCCAAGACCTTTAGGTATTGTGAGAAGATCTTGATATCTATCTAAAAGTTTAGAAAGCCTTTCTTGGCAAGTAGTGCAGTTTATCTCACTACATAGTCTGATTTCCTAATAATTGCATTCTTCAGCTACTTTACTGTCAAACCTCCTACGAACAACCCTTGAAAGTATTGAAAATTAGGAAACCAAAGTGAAATATCAAATATTCTATGTGCGCATGTGGAAAATCCTGTGTTTGTTGGACTATCTGAAAGCTGTGCTAAATATGTAAACAGTACTATGCCTTAGACATGACCGCTGTTTATGGTAAAACCCCCAGGCTGGATTTGTGACTGTGGTAGATCTGACTGGCTTCCGTATGATTATTACCTATCCATTTATCTCCTCCTTGACGTTCTCCAGGTGCCTTTAGTGTCCAAGAGCTGTATCTGATATAAATCAAGGAACTTTTTGGTTGCTGTCATATAGTAATAGAATACTATAGAAATTCACCATTACCCGTTTTTCCTCATACAAAATGCAGATAGTGCTGTCATGGCATTTGTTTCCTGTTCAGACTTTTAAAACATAGAGATTTGAGAATACTGAGCTTATTTTGTGTGTGTGTATGCGACCTGAATATATCTGATATTAAGTACTATCAGGATTGAAAATATTTTGGTGGAGGAAGGAATTTTGTTGCTCCATAGGTCTTTTCTTGACTTTTTTTTTAATACCCCTCCTGTCTGTTTTAACAACTATGTTTTGGGTTGTTTTCTGTTGTCAGGAAGAACAGACCTTGCCATGTGGACAGAGACATAATTTATCCAGACAAAACTAGTATCAGGTTACTACCAACAGTAACATGCTTTAGTGTCAGTAACTATGCTTGAAAATTTTCAGTGTTCCATTTTCTAAAATATTCCCTTCTGTAACTGAAAAAAAGCATCATTTCTAGCCCCACTATGCTATGCTATACACTGGAGAAGAAAACAAAAGAAAAGTATTTTTGGCTCTCTTCAGTTAAAGCAAACTTTTTTTTTTTTTTAAAATTTCATTGTCCTTTTTAAGCAACAGGCAATAGAGAGAATTTTAGCAGTAGTCAATTCAGCTGCAGCACCACCCTTATCTTTCTGTGGTTCATCATGTTTCTAACATACCAGGGAAAGGAGGAATTGGATCACAGACCTGTCAGTTAGAGGTCACTTTTGGAGATCATCCAGTCTTGTTGCCAGTGGTACATCAAGTCAGCCATGGCTGTGTCTAGTCAGGGGGCTTTGAAGAGGGGTGGAGTCTCCCCGGTCTCTCTGGGTGATCTGTTCCACTACTGTGCAGCAATTGTCATGACCTTTATCTGCATCTCAGACAAGACGCAGAAGCACTTGCTTTCTGGTTTTCTTTGTGAGGAATAGGGGATGAGGATCGATCTTAACTGAAGTAACAGTATTTTAAGAGTCTTGATAACATGGAAGAGTTATAGGCAGGCAAAGGAGGTGACTAAAATATAGGATATTTTAAAGTACAGGGGACATTTTAAGGCTTGCTACAAGCTACTACAATGTTATATAGACACTTGAGATACATTGCCCTGCATTAAGCTGAGCTGGTTAAGTTTAGTCACCTCTACGGTGGAAATGGACATGGATTTCCTTAGGATGAAGTTCAAAGTGTTAGAACACAAGAAATTCAAAATAGGTACAGACAGAGCACAATAGAGGAGAAATTCTGTCCATACTTTTTTTAATTTCTAATGTCTCGTGCCTCTCCAGGTGTCTTACTGCTTTTGAGTAGCTGTTGCTTCTCTATCCCTGTTCTCCTTAATGTGGCAAGGACCCTGCTATTACAGAACCTGGTCTGGGAAATAGTACATGAAAAATGGAGCTGGTTTTGCTCAGAATTTATTCATCTGGGTTCAGAGGGACAGTTGTGTTTTCACACATCAGCAGTTAGTTGGAAATTCCATTTTGAACAAAACAGCTTGCACAAAGGCAAGAATTAAGAATTGCAGGTATCACCTGGTATTTTGCTTTCATGATAGTGACTGAAATGTGGAGCTTGAGTGTACTTAACACCTTTGCTCAGAACATTCACTCTTCAAAGCTATACACAGAGCTGGTAATATTTAACGTAACTTCTGTATTTTTTTTTTTTTATCTTCTCCCTGCCTACTTCTTGAAGCATAGTTCAATTTTACAAGAAATTGCATGCTTCTATCTCCTCTTCTTCCAACCAGCAGTAGCCTGAACTTTAACAGTGTTGAATTACATGTTCTTGACTTTATAAATGTTTATGACTATTCTCCAACAGCACTGATTGTCGTGTTTCCCGAATATTCAAGTAAGTAGAGTTTTAAATAAACTGAATAAATAACTTTTTAATAACCATTGCAATTATTCAGACAATTTGGAAATGTAAGTAAATTACTACTTGTCTGAAGGCACCTACTTTTTTCCATTGATCATAGCAGTAATTCTTGGATGACCAGCTCATATAGATGTCCAGTGATAAGTCTAAATTTAGTTGAGATAAATTCCAGTCATTGTCTGCCTTTGAAATAAGGAGCTTTTGGAGATACTTTTATTTGAAAATAGTATGTTTAACCAGTAATGCAGTTTTGTGCAATATACTAAAAGAAATGTGTTCCACTTAGTGGCAGTTGTATTTCTGAATTTCCTCTGTTTATACATAATTAGTTTTTCATATACTAGAGACCTCTTTAAAGTGGATGGAAGATAGAAGTTTCCTATAAAAACATAGTATTATGTTTTGAACATATTGAGATGTGTAGAATTATATCGTGAGCAGGAAAGATACTGTTGATTTAGTTTCATAAAATTTTCAATGTAATTTCATTTTAAAATATTTTCTTAGACGAAAGAAATTCGAATATACACTAGGTGGCAGTAGAAATAAGAATATATGGTTTTCTTGGCCTGAGGGCTCCAGTCTTGCACAAAGAACAGTGTTTAGTCAAAGAGAAAGCTAAATTTCTCTTTGTATGTTTGGAGAGACTATTTTACAGCTAGCTACGTTACTTTCCTAGAAAATACTTAGTATAAGCCATTTAAGACTTCCTCTTTTTAATTTTATTTATTTATAGGTTTTTAATAAAGCACCAATGTCTTATGTAATGCATTATAAAATTAAAGTGGAGTGATGTGGTTTGTTTTTTTTGGGTTGTTTGTTTTGTTTGTTTGGTTTTTTTTTTAGATTTTTCTGTGCTTTATTAAAATAAAGGGATATCTGTAGGGGCATAAACATATACTTAAAGTACACAGACAAGAATCACGTACTTAGTTGTGCCGCCTTCTTTTGTTCCTTCCTCAGTTCTCTATCCTTAAGCAGTGATCCTAATTCCTGCATCTCACTTTCTTTAAATAATGGATTTTGGGATTGCTCTGCTTCAGTATTTAGAAATCTGTAATTCCTTACATCAAAGGTTCTGCAGAAACCTTCCTTCAAATGTATTTTCATGTGCTATGGAAGAAAATGTGATAATTTTACCATCATACTGAAAGAGATAATGAAAATACTTTTATATCAGTTTACCAAGTAATGAAGTGAGAGCTTTGGAAGAGTGTTTTTGAAAACCTTTAATACATTAACAGTTCTCTCTACTTTGCTTTTTAGTGTTCTCTTTTTACTTGTTTTTTGAAGTTAAGCTTTTCCAAATATGGAAGGAAGAATAGGAAAGATGGCCTACAACTGTGCCCACAGGTGATTGATGCTGAAAAACAAAACTCAGAGGTCAGTTTTGGAAGCCCTTATAGTTGCTGTGTACATGCAAAATCTTCCAAAAGCACCTGCAAGTGACAGAGTTGGGCAGTTCTTTGAATACTTCCTACTGCTCAGTGTTTCAGCATCATCACTGGCCACTCTTAATTGGATGGCTTCAGCCTTGGGCAGATTTTGAGTTAGCTGTCCTAGTACATCCATTTCAAACTAGTACTTTTAATTTTTATTCATTTGTTATGTAACTCAACTTCTTAATGCTTGCACCTCTTGTGGTATGAATCCCCCAAGTTAATTTTGGGTGACGAATGTTTATGAAGTATAAATTATATTTCTGTTGTAAATGCATATCTGGGTTGTCTTTCTCTATTACATGATTGTGTTTTACATGGTTGGAGGGTAATGTCCTATCTCTATTTTTGCAAATTTAAAAGCTCATTTCCAGTCCTTTGTAAATAGTGGTGTTTTAGTGTAACAAGTGGTCTTTTGTATTTCATTCTTATTTCCCTTTCTCTACTGGTGTTGAAATAATTAATTTTCAATAGGTCAACCCTACCTTTGATGTGATGAATACACAAACACTTGATGCACCTGTCATGGAGATTATTAGTTATCCTTCATCTTCCAGTAGTCCGGTAAGTTGACTTTGGAGGTGGAGGCATGGGGAGGAAAAAAGATAGAGTATAGCTTAAACTAACATGTTATTGGAAATATGTTCTCTTTGTCTGTATGAATGAAATGTGGTTTTGTGTGTGTTTTTTTTTTTTTTAACAGTCATTGACTGCTCAGCACTCAATGTCCTAAATTCTCAAACTTTTTCCCAGTTTCCTAGGCTAACCAGAAGATGGTGCAATAGCAAAGCTTTCACCTTATACCTGTAATTTTAGTTTTATACTAAGCAGAAATGCTAATTATAAGCCTATGCTAATTATATGTAAATATTACTGTTAAAATTTGTGGCTTATTCTCAAACGCTTTTTGTAGCTCTGTCTTTATCTGCAAATAATGGTTGCCTCACTGAAAAAACCCGCAAAGAGATGTTTTAATTTCCTCCTTTTTTAAAAAATAACACATTTTAAGACAGACTCATAGGACTAGATCCTTCTAGCATTAGCTTTTTCATATGACATTGGTATGGCATGTGGGAGGAAAGGAAGGCAATGGTGGTTTCATAGGAGGAGAAATATGCTCTCCTGCTACAAAATCTAAGAGGTATTGTCCTAGAATTAGACTAAAATGAGAATTTCTCTTTTAGCTCTGAATCTCTTCCTGTGAAGGTGTAAACTGTAATCTTGAGCAATTTTGAGTTGCCATAACAAGAGTTTGTGTGGCTGAAAGGTTAATACATATGAACAGGTAGCAGGTATAGTTTCTGCTTTTATTTTTGTCATGAATGCTTTATGAAAAGATAAGTTGTGAAGGTAGTTCATAAAATTCTTTAAAATCATTTATTATCATAAGATCATGATGCAGAGGCTGATGTCTAAGAAAAACGTTTTCTTCAAAACAAAAATATAACTTTGAGAGATGATAATTGCATATATTTTAAGGTTTAGCAGTTGTGTTGTGTCTTCACAATGGAAATAATGGTTTTTTAATAGAACATTTGTCGAAAGCAATTTGCAGATGTACAGAAATCTTTTTAGTAGGTATGACAGATAGTGGATAGTGGTGGATATAATTGATTTGCTATATAGCACTTTAAAATTCACTGTGTTCCTTACTTCCTGATATTAATACTGATAACAGAATTTAAGTGTATGGTTATATTGTAATTCTTTGTTACATAACTATAAATCTGCCATTCATTTAATTTCTTTAATAAATTCTTGAATGATACCGTGTTTATGGGTTTGGTTTTTTTGTTTTGGTTTCATTTTGTCATGTGGTTTGATTTGTTTTTTTGTTGTTTGTTTGTTTTTTTTTTTTTCATAATCCTCTAACTTGAGGTTACCAACTGCTAGTCTTATTTGTCTTCCTTCCCCGTCCCTCTCCCTGATTCTACCCTTCTCTGTTGCTCTTTGTCTACTGGTTATCAAAGACAATATCACTGTACACTTTTTGCCAGTTTGGTTTTTCGGGTTGGTGGTGTTTTTATTTATTTATTTTTTCTTTTGGTGTTTTGTTTAGTTTTGGTTTTGTTTTTCCCTTATCTTATCAAGACCCATCTTAAAGCTAGCTGCTTATGTCTTTTTGGTCCTACTTCTACTGGAAGAATGCTGTTGACATGACTAAATCTTTGATCTGGTTGCCAGGTTAATTTATAAATGTCCTGTCTGTACCTACTTAATCTTTTTGAAATGTTTTGCTCCAGCTTAAGCATTTTGTCTATGCTTCTGATATGTGTAGAAGTAAAAACACATTTTGCACTTAAAGATACCCAAGTCTTCTTGCTCAATGTCTTTAATGTCTTTAACTATCATGCATGTAACACAACAGGGCCCTAAGGATTATTTACAGAATGGTTTGGCTTTATACTTTATACTTTAATTTTAATTTTTTTTTTTATACTTTAATTTTTCCACTGAGGAGGAGAGATACAGCCTTTCCTGGATCATTGTCTCAAGTATTTAAAGACCATCTCCAGTGGGACAAGTAACAACATTGACGCTTTTGTGGGATCTGTGATGAGTTCCCTAAAGCTCCCTGAAATATCTTTAGGGAGACTGGAAATCTATGCAAAGTCTTGTAACACTTTTTTGAATGGCTATCAAAATTCCTAACAGTAAGTGGCCAGACTCCCTTGGATCTCAGGCTACTCCAGGAAATAGGAGAAAGTGTTCTCCCTATTGAGAATCTCTTCTTCAGCTGTTGAAACAGTCCTGTCCTACTGGCTATAGGAAATATGACATTACTGCTCCTAATATGACTCATGTCAGAGCAGAAAGGTATCCTTTTTCTTGCCTTCTGTATGAATTTGTTAATGAAAATGATAGAGCAGTATAGGTTGAAAGGGATGTCTGGAGTCATTTCATCTAACCTGCTCTTTAAAGCAAGGCCAACTTGGATCAGGTTCCTAAAGGCCTTGTCCTGTTGATTTGTTAATATGTGTAAGGATGGAGATTCCACCGCTCCTCTAAGCAGCCTGCTCTAATGTTTGACTAATGAAAATATTTTTTTTTTCATAATATGCAGCTAGACTTTCCTATGTTCCAACATGCTTGCTTCCTATAATCCTATCACAGTAGTCCTCTAATAAGTGTCTAGCTCTCATATCTCTATCCAACCATTGGATCTTAGAGATGGCAGTAAGTTCTCCCTCTGTCCTTCCTTCTGAAGGCTGAAAAAATGTGATTCCCTATCTTTTCTTGTGTATCATGTGTTACAGCCCCTCACCATCTTTCTCACCCTCTGCTGGACTTGCTCCAGAATGTTAATGTCCTGTACTGAGAAGCCTAAAACAGGACACACCTCTCCAGATAATTAAGGTGCAGCTAAATATCACTATCTGTTCTTGACAACAGTCTGCTTGAAGAAGATTTAAAAAACAAATGTTTTAAAATTTAACACTTGATTCTTTATTGTGAATTTAAAGTATAGGTTTGGATATTTTCTTAGCAACTCATTTATATTTTGAGCTTTATCTGTATGAGGAAATACAGGTATTATCTCTTCCTCCTACTCCTCCTCTTCTTTTCAAGGAGCTTTTAAGTTGTTTCTTCATCAAAACCAACAATCCATAACAACTTTCACACTTAAAATACTTATGTGGGTTTTTTGAATTTGCTTGTATTTTCTTGCTTCAAAGATTAAAAGATATGCAGGTATGAATGTTTTCATAAGGATTTTGCTAGAAAACTCTTAAATTATTAAACTCCCTGAACTCTAAACATCATATCTTTTCAGCTTATGTTCAAACTTAAAGATGTAAGGCCAATTCCTTTTGAACATGGTGAAAAACCTCTTTTCATCTATGATTCACACTGATGCAATGTCCTTTGCAAACTTAGGGAAGGGAATGTGGTCCATCTGTTGGTCAAAAAACTTCAGTGTAATCTTCCGTAGGGAGCTGCCTTCTTTTGGACTATAATTGCAAAAACATTGAGGGAAAAAAAAAACCAAACCATTAAGAATCCCTGTCTGTGTGGTGTTATTGTCAGGAAAACAGATGAATTTGATTATTCACTTATTCAGCTCTCCTGTGTGTTACTGAAACCAGTAGAAATCCAAGCTATATATGCTCAACTAACTGGTACTTTCATAATACACTGACTTTTCCAATGGTAAGAGCCTTCATGTGTTGCAGTTATTAAAAATGAGGTATATTCTAGCCTTTTACAGTCTGAAAATGTTCACTGAATTGGGGTCAAGGTCTGGGGGCTGAGGGTGGTCTTTCTTTCTCCTTTCTATCTCATTGAGGACTCTGAAAGAATTACTGCCTTTCCCCCGCCCCTTTTTTTTCCATGTGTCAAGCAGCCTTTGTTTTCTGAGCTACTGAAAAGGAAAAGTTAGAAGTCTCATTTCTCTTCAGGGACTATTTGCTCCTGTTTCATCCTCTGGTTTTACTTTTAGTTTTGAGGGCAGTTGGGTTTTTTCAAGTCTGTAAGGCAATACATCGGTAACCTCCGGTCCCTGATAAACTGTTGGGAACAAGGGAAAGTTGATGATGTCTAGGTAGTTTGTACTGACAGCAGCAGGAAATCACTGAAGAGCCTCTCTAATGTTCCATCCCCTGACCTTGCTCATGTAAACAGGATTTGGAGGAAGCAAAGCAATATACTGTAATCTGGAAGTCAGAATGTCTGCTCTGAGTTAACACTGAAAACAAGATGTGTTTATGGTTCATTTACAGTATAATTTCTACAAAGTTAAGATTGGATTAATTACTGGAAGGGGAAAGGTAAGGGTTGTTCCTGTTTGGAGCAAAAAGAACATACTATGTTTTAAAATAGAAAGCAACCAAATAAATCCCCACCCCCAATGCAACTTGTAAAATATGTGAAAGAATGTATGTGCAACTTCAATTCCTCAATGTAAGGTATTGTTAGTTTATCTGTACTGCACTTGTAGTAGTTGTCTTGCTGCAAAAAGCAGAAGTATCTGTGCTCTCAATTTATCCTATACTCATTGCTTCCCCTGTATGTATGTCAGGGTTTAGATATATTTGATGTTTTATTTTTTTTCTGGGTTTAGTTTGAGTACAACAACAAAATTAAATTCTACCCCATATATTTAGCAAGATGGCAATTATGAATGCAAAACTTACATCCATTCTTCTGTCTCTGTCAATGTGAAGGCTTACACAACTATTCTTCCTTGTGGGGAAACTTATTTTGAAAAGATCTTGGAGTAATGTCTCTTCCTTTCATGGCTTCACACAACTCCAGAATCTTATAGAAGAGGATGACAGAGGAAATTTTGTCTTAAAAGCTAAAAAACATGCATATTTTCCTTGCCATGCAACTTCAAATTTATTTATGACCTTTCCAGGCTCCAGCCTTATATGGAAGTAAACACCAACTATCTTCAGTGAGGTTAAGGGGAAGGGAAAGGGAGGAAAGAATAGGAATTTTATACATAGATCATCTCCTCTGGGGCCCAAGTCCAATACAGAAGGGGAGAGCCAGTAGAGTAAAACTCGTATGACACTTTACTGTGAACAATGGTTGCCCTTACTGCTTGTTATAGTTCATCTGAAAGAACAACAGCTTTCCATAGTTCATGGATATCAAGTTGTCTTGGTATCTCAGGCACTTAGCCTTTCACTTAAACTTGGATCATTGCAGGATGTTCATACATTTTTCTCTTCCCAAGGAAAGTTCTGGGCCTGTCACTTTGAAAGGAATACTGGAATCGTTGTCCTCTAAGAAAGAGAAAAATGTCCTGCTTTGTGTTCCTTGTCCGAAGCTCGGTTGTCAGTTAGACTGACCTCTATATTGACAAGTAATTCCATTAGAAGGGCTTTGATAAAATTTGACGGTTCCCAGCCTCTGCACCTTACCTTCCTTGCTCCCAGACAGAAATAAGGAAGGCCACTCCCTGAATAGGTATGGATTTTTTTCTTATACTGCCATTTTTGTGAATACCAGAAAATGTATATTTGAGCAAACTGTCAGCTCCATGGTCTGAACTCCGAATCACAAACACAGAATGAAATTGGGGAATAATGTGAAGAGATACTGTTTCTCCAAAGTTTGTCTGCACCTTTTTCCATAGATGAGCATACCAAAACATCTCAAACAGGCTCTGAATCTCTGACGCTAGGTCTTATGAAAATGCAAAAATAAATACTGTAAATAGAGGAACTCAGAAGTGTTCAGTATGGCAGAATAATAAAAAAAACCCTTAAATTTAAATTCCACTTTTGTGTTCTTACAAATGAATCCTTCTCTTGTCCAGTCTTGCTCTTAGACAAGCAAATGCTAGTGTTGTCTTGCCTTGCAGCACTCTCCAGACAGACCTTTCTACTATTTGCATGTTATGCAGGTACAGTGTGTGGTGCTGGGGGAAGAAGACAGGTTGCCTTCTCCCCACAGCACTGCAGCTAAACACATTCAGCTGCTCTCAGGGAAGGAGTCTTCCATCCCTCCCAAAGGTTTCACCTAATCCATCTGGAACAACCATGAGGCAATAGAGACCACCTTTTCTGTTGTCCAGGCAGGGGCCTTCCAAAGAAGGTATGGTGTATGCAAACAAAATGTGACAGAAGATGAGCCAAGTGCCAAAAAGGTTCAAGTGTTTGGCATATTGAACTGTGAATTTCTAAACTGGCATTTTGAGCCTCTGTAGAGGCTCAGGCATGTTTAATTTGTGTACTTAAAAGCAATATGTACTTAATAGCAATATGCTTTGATACCACTAGCATCAAATACTGTTTAATACATGAATGCTGCGTAATACATGAAAGATACATGAAAGTGAACTCAGCTTTTGTAATAAAATAAGAATATGACCTGATGGACGTTTTATTTTGCAGTGATGCTATTCTAGCACAGCATGTAACTGCTGGTTTACAAGAAGAGAACAGGAAATGTGTTGTGCTGCTACATAATTAGGTAATAATACATGTCTTGATGTTCCCTAATAGGCTTCATTATATTCTTTGAGTGAACTGGGGCTTGAGAGAAAGTCAGGTTTTCATTGGAGACAGAATTCTGAATTGGGGCACTAGAGAGTGCAAGAATATAATATTTCCTATGCTATTTTTAGCCTGCTTTCCTGAGGAAATGTACCTTCTCAGATTGTACTGGTTTGTTTTTTTTGGCTGTCTCTGTCCTATCTCTAATAATTTTTGAATTAAATAGTTGGTGGTTTGTTGTTTTTTTTGTTTCTTCGTTTGTTGATTTGGTTATTTTTGTTTAACCAAGTTGGGAAATAAAGGGTTTAGTAGTAATATAAGGAAACATATTAGTGTTGCCACTAAAGTAAAAGGATGTAGCACTGAATTCACTGATACTGGGCTAGATACAGACTAGCTACTGGTGGCCTACCTTGTAAGAGTGTCATAGCACATATGGAGGGAGCTTGAGTTACTGCAGGACAGGAAGCTCAGGAGAGGGACCTAACAGGAAAAAAAATCTACACCACCCCATCCCCCTATATGGAAGATCAAGCTTCAGTATTTAGTTTCCTCACAAGACTGTTTAATTACACTGCCTTTGCCTGTAGTGATGCTATTAACAGATGCTGTTGCTGCACTATCTGTACTGTTTTGTAAGATAACTGGCTTGCTGTAGATGACTTGGAACCGGCAATATTTCACTTTGTATAGGGTCTTTACTCATGGCAACAGTGCAATGCTCGAGGAATGCTTTTCAAGTTGATCTGTGTCTATATATTGTTTCTTTAGCAAATCAGCACATTTCTGGGAACTGGAGGAATGGAAGTTTCAGGTATTATTTCTCTTTCAACTTCCTGAGAGACTGTATGTGTATGCCCTGACCTTGCCCTGCCCAAGCAGTGTTTTCCCCTGCTACAGCTGGGAATCTGAGCTGTATTCACAGTTCTCACAGCTGATTCTGCGGCATGCAGAAAATGCATGACAGCTATCAGCCCACGCATCCAATAACAACTGGTTCCTTCCTCTTCCTGGGGAAGAGTAACATCCTCTGAGAAGAAGTGTCCCCTGAGGAATGCAGGAACAGTAGCAAGCCTTTCACACAGGAAATTACTACTGTAGCACTTGTAGAAAAGTGTTTCTGTCACTTGGATTGTCAGTCTGTAATGAGCTTCCTGCTGACCTAGATGATAGTTTACCACTGATCTAAATGCCATTTGTGAGTCATTTAGCTTGATGGAAGTTAATGAAGTTAGCATTCAGTAGCTCTGTTACTCTGTAAGCACCTGTTTTGTTTTGTTGGTTTTTTTTTTTTCATGCAGTAGCACCGGTTAAGGTTTGAACTTCTTAGTATTTGTGGGACTTTAATTCTGAGATCCCACATTTTGTGGGACTGAGAAACAAGGGAATGTTTAGATTAGTTCATAGTGTGTGACTCAGAGAAGGCTGCAGGGCTTCTTGGGTTTTGCATTTGTTTTGTTTGGTTGGTTGTTTTTTTTGTTATATTAAGTTGGATAATAAAGCTGAACTACAGATCAAGCATGTCAGAAACCAAGATGCGAAAGCTAAAGTACTGCCCTTGAATCACCCTTTGTTCTTAAATACTACTGGAGTCTAAGTTCAGTGCAGCATGCTTGCAACTGTCTAGCAGAACCTTGAATACAAAATGAAATATATATAGCAAATATGTTATTCAAAATGTTCACTGCAAGTTTGTTACAGAAGCAAACACTTTAATACTGTTTAAATATTTTTCTTATACTTCCCGAATGACAGTGCTTGAACTAATGCTAGCAAATTCTGTTTATCACTTAGATTACAGTGATATCTAAACCCAGAGAGTGCTTTCTGCCTAAGAGCTTGAGTGTTTTCCAAATATATCAATTGTTCTAATACAACACATCTCTCCTTGCAAACCTTGCTGCATTACTCTCTAGTTTGCTGTAAGAAATGCAGTTACTTGCTTCATGGGAGATAATGGAAATACTGAGTCTGATCCAAAAAATTAGAAATTAGGTAGGACAATGCTAAAGAATGATTTCACAGTCATTTTAACTTAACAACTGTTTTTGTCTGGTTAATTCCACCCAAGTTAATTCCCTAATCTGCTCAGCTAGCCAAACACTAATACCAACTCAAAGGAAATAATGAGAAGATATTATTTGGAAATTAAGTAGGAGATTAGTACTAGCTGCAACCTAAGATTGACCCATGTTCATGAAGCCATGTAACCAGAGTTATGATATATATAACATATAGGTGTGTTATATGCATGACACAGCTGAACATCTTTCTTAAGATGCAGTGGAAAAATACAAGCAAAGGAGTTGTTAGTAATGGCAGTAGGTGTTTTGGATTTGGTTATTTTTCTCAACCCAAGAGGATTCAGTTTAACTTCTATCTGCACGGCTGTAACCTAAACAGCGGGTAACTGAGACAGAGGCTGAATGGAGGCAGCTCCATCTTTCATTCTTGAATTTGAAGCACTGTAAATTAAAAGCTGAAAGTATATGGTGTCAGAGGAAAGCAAGTGAGAAGCAGTCTGTGTTTATTGATTAGGGTGTTCTGGAAGAGAAACGCTGGATTCCATTGCCTTAAGGCATGGGGGGGTAGAAGTTCTGTAATGGACACTATGAGTGGAGATACATGGCATCACTTCTCTGAAAAAATTGTTATTTGTTTTTGCATCCCTCACTGTGTGGTCCTATGATCAGGGATAGGTAGCTGCTGTCCTCTGGCATTGCATGGAGATTGCACTTCCTAAATGCCAAGATATCACTTCCACACTGCATATCTGATACCTGAGCCCTAGGCACTGCAATGCAACTCTGAGTTGCCTATTTTTATTTATTTTTATTGTAGAGGAGCACCCCTTTCTTGTCAGAGAGATTTAAGAGACTTGATGACTTTATCCTTAACCTATTTTTAGATAAAATCGTATCAAATATTCCTCACCAAAAAGATCACTCTTCCAAGCCATGATTCCTTCTTAGAGGCGTTTCCTCATTTCTTACTCATCTTTTAGGACAGGAATTCTGTGCCCATGCTTCCAATTTTTTTCCAGCGTAGTGTAACACTATGATGCTACCTCTTGCTCAGTACTTTCATCAAGTTATATCTACATGTAAGAAGTTACTGCAATTCTTCCACTCATTGCCCTTATCACACTAGAGTTTTATCATTTCACTCAGTTATACGTTGTGGTGTTATAATTCTTTTCAAAACCTCTGTTCTCTATACTGTATTAATCTAGAGTCTTTTACCTTCTGAGATCTTACATGTGTACATATGTTTGCATTTGAACAGCTTAATGAAGTCAGATTGCCAAGTAACCCTGTTTTAACAGGTTTTCACTATACCTTTTTGTGTCCAGATCACTGGTACATTCTGCATGAAACAAGAACAGATTTCAGTAGAATCATTAAAGACAGCTTCTGATTTAATTGTTTTTGAAGAAACACTGGCTAGATAAATGATTTCATACCTTCTGATTTAATTGTTTTTGAAGAAACACTGGCTAGATAAATGATTTCATACTTCACTGCAACCTAAAATGTGTTGATTAAAATTATAACATGAGTATTATGAATAAAAAAAAAAAAAAGTTTTTATCAGGAACTAAATGAAACTACTGATTTGCTTGGTGGCATGCCTTAATTCTTTGCTTTAGTTGTCCTAAATAAACTTTTCAGTGTTTTTGCCTGACACAATTCTCAAGCTAACCTGTGAACCACACTGATATCCTGTTTTTTTTCCTTTCTAACTACTGATGGAATGTTAGCTTCCCCACTCCCCTGATATTTCTCCATTATTCCAGTATATATTAAAAATCAACATCTTACCTTGCTTACTTTGAACTGAATGGTTTTGAAATGTCATCTAGGTTTTAAATATATTTACATACAGTATAAATTGCTTAACAATCTTTTCTTCTATGGTTGGAATAGAAAACATCTTGCCAGAAATACAATTACAGCATTTATTACTTTCTGAAATGTAAGATAAAAATACTTCATTAACCACTTAAAAAGAAATTCTGTTTCACTCTATAACACCCCTAGCTAGTAAGTAAGCCATTGCACAGGCTTCATTTGGTTTTGATATTTGTAAAGTACAAAATAATCCTTGAGTGACAAATTATGTAGCCTTGCTTTCTGCAAGTCTGTGTTTCATAGCTGACTGTAAAGTTTTATTTGATGCTTTTCCCTTGATTTGAGGTAATTGTAACTTCTGTTTCTCTCATATGCATTCCTAGTCTCCGTATTATGGAAACTTATGTCAGAGCCTTTCTCCAAGTGAGAGCACTTACTGATTTCTCTTCTTTAGCTGTCAATCTCTTCTCAGGAAGCTTATATAAAATTGGCTCCTTCTAGGATATCTCTTCCTTCATTAGACCTTCTTAAATCCGCAACAAGTTCAAAACTTAAGTGAGATGTGGGACAAGCGGACAAAAATGGTAGTCTCAGCACTGTTTCCTTAGGCAGGGGGGGAAAAGTGTCCTTGTTATTGCTCCTAATCATAATGGTTATAGAGGTTTTACTGAGGCCTTCACTTATCAGTAGAATAAGTGTTTCATCACTTCTAATTTATGGTCATTTGTATTATTCTGCCTTTTACAGCTGTAAAAAGCAACAGTATAGTTTATCTGTGAAGACTTTAAAGCTTCAACAGGAATTTGGCATTTAGGATTGGGATGCCAGCTGTTGATCTGGGATTATAGTGCCAACTGCTTTCATTTGTATTGTCATTTTAGCAGCAAGTTTGGAGTGTGACACACAGTAGGGATATGTCATCTTCCGTATCCCACTGAGTGTGGCTTCTCCACGTATTGATGAGGCCACTGTCATAACAGATACTGTACAATTCATTACATGTTGTTTAGGTCTTCTATCCAGTTGCAAGCATACAGTCAGCCTTAATAAAATGAAACTACTAAAGGAGATGTAACACTATGATACTCTGTTGTATATGCCTTTTTGTCATGGTTGCGTTTGTTTCCTACCTATACCTCAGTGCATAGTATTTACTGCAGTTTTTTATTAATGCTAACTTAGTAAAGTATTTAAATATTATTTATATATTTATATATCTTTCTGTCAATTTAATTATATCTCTAA